>JUDQ01000035.1:12747-134232 GCA_000812075.1 Scedosporium aurantiacum
AGGACCGCGCCGTGCTGGATCGCGCCGCCGATGGCATGGATCGTGCGGAGACGGGGATAGAGGCTGCGAGGAGGCGCATGAATGTGCTCACGAGGATGACGGAGGGGAAGGGTTGGTGGGGGAGGATGTTGCTTTTTGCTTGGGTTTATGGGCTAATGGTCGTGTTGATTTTGGTTGTTTTTGTGCTTCCTAAGTTTAGGTTCTAATGGTTCGAAGAAACCTCTTTTTTTGCTTGGGGGATGGACTTGATGGCTGCGGGGGTTTATTTGTATGAGATGGGTCCCGGCGCAAACATGTATTATGATATTGGATTACATGAATCTCTGAAGGAGATACTGGAGAATGCTCAACCACGACTGCCGATACATCGAGCAGGAGAAAACAGAGCCGGAAAGAAAAAAAACGATAACACGATTAGAACACCACCACAATGTAGCCCTTCGACCTGGTGCCGAACTTTCAAGGATCATGACCAGAAGCACATAGATACACTGCCAAAAAAACAGAGCAAAGGTCAACATGAATGACTTTTATTTTCAGATCCGGGATCCCTAAGAACAAGTAATCTTGCGTTGCAAAGCAGGACAGTCGAAACCCATAGTGTCCCAGGCTACACCCGCATGGTAGGGGGGAACACAAAAAGGAGTTGGCAGGGCTAGAGCTACCGCTCGAAGCTCGGGGTTGAGTTGGAAATGTATCCACCAGAGAAGGGGGTAAATCTGCTGGCCATCTGCGCCGGTACATGCTAACACCTAGGCCGTGAACGGGGCTGCCATAGCAGGAGCTTGCGTGACCCAGGGCCGCGCCGAGGTTCCCCAGAGTAATCGGGACACCCGAGTTGAGCGGGCATCGAAATCGCCAGTCGGGTCCCCCCCCCAGTTCCGATTCTTGTTTTTTTCTGGCTCACTGGCACTCGCTTCTTCCTCTTCATTGATATCGCCCATGGATTATGCACAGGCATGCCAGGCTGCCGTCTTAACGGAGATTATGAGCTTTAGCCCTCGCCCAAGAGGGGACAAAGCTGGCCCCTCTTAGTCGATGTAACAGAATCGAGGACACCGATCATGACTCGGTGGTTTGACGCTCCAAACCACCATCTCACATCCTCTCTTAGTCAGTGTAAGGACACTGAATGCCCGGCCTCGATAACCAGCGTCGGCCAAGCGCCAAGTACATGACTGGGCGGATGAGGGCGCTTGCCGAATCACCTTCTCAAGTCTAGAACCTGCCTCACCGAGGAAACAAAAGGCTGTTGGTGGCGTTCTGCCTCCAAATATAGTCCAATGAGAAAACCACTCTCATCCCAGCAAAGATCGGGCTGATCCACTGAGGATGGGGGCCGAACCCGATCTTGACTGGCCAGAATTCCAGTAAGAGTAGCAATAGAAGAAGCAATGGGCGGAGCAAATTCTGGGGGCCGGGCCATGCTCTGAACAGGTCACCGCCCTCTGGCAGCGGTGAGCCGCCTCGCTGTGAGGCAGGTGGTCTGGGATGGCGCTCTCGACATCCCAACAAAGGTCTTGCACTCATCCAATGAAATTAGATCTCTGCTTTGTCGCTCAAGTCACAGCATTCTGTGCTCCATAACCTTCGGAGCAGAGAGGTTAGGGTGCAGCTGCAACCCTAGACACAGCCTCCTAGGCAGGAAGCAAGACACACAGATTGTGGCTCCTGAGGCTTTTAGGGCTCTTGGGGCTCCGTGATGGTGGGGGAGCCGGAGCAGTATACTGTTACAATGTTCTCTTGGAACACCTTTTCCAGGATCTTCTCTCTCAGAATATGCTGACCCTGACCTGAAGGTTAACAAATGAACTCTAGTGAGTAGATAGTATGTTAGTCTATGTAGTTTAAAAGATGGGGGTCTTAATAGCTGCTTTATTAAGGTGCCTTGAACATGGACTTATACACACATACCTTCCCTAAGAGTATCACTTCATAGGAGAGATTGAACCATCTAGAAGATAAGCTGCCCATTGCTAAAGCTTCGAGCTGCTTTACCACCATGGTAAGAATCGATAGAATTGTCATTTGTTGCAGCACTTGAATTCTTCAGCCCTAACACCCCAAGATACCTATAAGGTCAGCTTCACAATCTCTTAGGGAGTAGTTAGCAAGCTAGGCAGGGGTAGGAGTAGATTTACCTGCTGAATTCTGGCAGGATCCTGAGGTGTTGGGTTCTGTGAACTAGTTCAATAACCCAAGTTGCCCAAGTGCATCTCGAGACAGGCGCCTAAGCCTGTCTCGAGATGCTCTGGATTCTCACCACTCTCTCAGTTCCCCAAATCAGGCTTCACAACCACAATATGATTGGGGTAGCAGTATCACAAGTTAACGTAACTCTGTGATGCCGCCAGTGGAGCAATCAGAAGGCATGGATCTTTCGTATAGCCATGACTTCCTAAAGCTGTCTTCTTTAGAGGTATAACTATCGAATCCTCTGTTTCATATATAATGGAAGCAATTTCAACTAGTAGGCATTATTCCCCACATAGGATACTCATTAGCTTGAGTTAATATGAGATGATAATTGTAAGGGTAGAGTTAAGATACTCACAGCAAAAGTGCTTTCAAACAACAAGAAGGAAGAATAGAAATGCAAAATAAAGGCTCAAGTAGGAAGAAGTGGATTGCCGCGTAGCGATTGATGTGGACAAGGCAAAGAAAAGAAAGAAAAAGCAAAATAAAGCAGGAAAAGGTAAAGAAGTGAAAGGGAAAGCAAGGAAAGGCAAAAGAAAGCAAAGGAAAGAAGAAAAAGTAAAGAAAAGCAAGAGAAAGCAAAACAGACATAAAGAAATGCAGTGCTATGGTGTCTTTCAGATGAGCCACCACAGACAGGGAACAATAGGGCCCTTAATCCTTCCATCTTCTTGATTAGTTTCTTGACATCCTCGATATCAACCTTCTCAGCTAGAGCATGTTCGAGAAGGAAGAAGTGGACAGCCACATGCTCGTCTGCACAGCGAGTTTCTTCCTCCCTCTGCTCCTCATCAGTGGCAACACCAAAAACATGGACCTCATCCTACTGAGGAACATGCAGTCTACCACTGAGAAGCTAACGATTGATATGGAAGAGGCTAGAAATCGAAGGCTTAGCCTTTCTGGCCTGGCTTAGATTCTTCCATGGAACTCTTCAGGTACTCAGCCAAGGTGAGGAGAATGATCACCTGGGAGGTGGTGTATATTGGAAGAAAGACTTTGGTGTTGTTTTGGGATTTGAGAAGCGGCCTTCCCAGCTGATTCCTGTCTTCTTCTCGAAAAAGGACGTAAAGAGCTGGTAGTGGTCATCCTTGAGGCCTGAGCAGGTGGTTGGTCGATGATAACTTGGATTGTTGTCTCGTGGCCTCCGGTAGAACTTGGCTGCGAACCAGTAGAGGGATGGCTGGGCATTTGATTCGAAGAGCTAGGATAAAGTGGTCAATTGAAGCGCTCTCAGGTTTGTGGATGGTAGAAGTGGAGTGAGAGAAGAAACATTTGGGATTGAGTAGGAGGAAGAATTTTCATCAGGGGTTGTGGAGTGGAGAAGATAATTTATATGTAGAGTAGGTGGAGGAAAGGACATACAAGCCTGCAGGTATCACAGTGGGAAGGAGTAGAGTGAATGAAGCGATTCATGTCCTGCTTCCTGACATGAAGCTTGTTGTGCATCCAGCAAGTAGGGAAGTGGGAAGGTGTGTGAGGGCGAAAGGTTGTTCTGGTCGCTCCTTACATATAGAACGTATTTCTGACCCGTATTTCCAGCCTCTTCATCGTCCCTTGTTATGGTGACCTCGTACGGGAAGTTGTTTTCGTCCCGGTATATGTGGAAGAGATCTGACGTTGGCCATTAGCCCCAACTCGACACCGACGGAAACGAAGAGTTTCTCACATACTCGTGTTGACAAACTTATCTTCTTGATCTTCTGCCTTCGCATATTGCGCAAGCCGTCTCTCCCGTTTTTTCTTCTCCTTAAGGAACGACCGAAGATCGTGCGCACGTTCTTTCTCTCTCTTGTTAGCCTGGCAGGAGAGGTTGAACCAGTCAATGTCGACAACGTGGACTTTCTTGTACGTCTTCAGCGCCTCTTGAACTGTCATGAAGGGTATTTCGCGTTAGATATCAACCAGAATACGGGGCATAAAGTTGCTAGGATGCCTTGGGCTGGTGGCATCTTACCTCGTGGAACCCGCCTCTCGAGTTGCTCTTTCGTACAGAGCAAGTGCGTGACCCTCTCATCCAGTTCTTGAGAGAAGCTGCCCCCTCTGAGCCCAGTCCACCTGGCGATATTCTCGTCGGTAAATTGGCCTGGCATCGGCCCGGCAGTGGCCAAAACCTTGCCCTTGAATATAGCCCGGACCATGGTGCCGCGGAAATCCCGAACGCACACACCTAACTAAATGCGCCAAACTACAAGCCGCTTCCTAGGCAGATACGAAAAGCCTTTATCCGCCCTTTTCTGAACAATGTGATTCGAGGTTGGCGGTGATCGAGGGATGTATAGAATCTCCAAATCCAGGCTGTGTACGATAGAGAGTAGTGTTTACGTTATGGGACATACGAGGATGACTTGGGCGTGTGGGTTGGTGGAAGAAACCGATTACAACCGTTGAAATGGGTAGGTAGAGACAATCTAGATGTTGGGGGTATTAAAGTGCTAGGTACTGGCGAGGCTGGAGAAGTGAGCCAATATTGGCGGCAGATGAGTTTGACTCTAGAAGAAGTGTAAGGCTCAAGATGAGGAAGTCGCCTCTTGTCTGAGAAGTTTCTTATGATATCGCCGAGAGAATGTGTAGATGTTGTGGTTCGTTCGTAAGCGGATAATGTTGGCATCTATTCCGCTAGGAAGACGTCAAGGATAAGATGAGGATGGAAGTAGGAACAGAAGAAGATTGTCATGGGCAAGACGCAATAAATCGATAGCATATCCTACCTTCCCTTTGAAATGTGGGCTCAAATGAAGTCGTCACCATGTGAGAGCATGTGGTGAAAAACGCTTTCAATTTTTAGATGTGGTTGTGACGAATACCCGTTACCTGAACTCCTTGGCTGCCTTGATAAAGGCACGTATCTTTTCGAGATCCTGCTTCCCATCGACTTCAACTCCGCTGCTAACGTCAACCCCAATGACCCTGTCAGAGAGCTCACCGATGGCCTTGACTGCCTCCGCCACATTGTCCGGGTTCAGCCCTCCAGCAAGGATAACCCTGAGATCAGCGTCCTTCTCCAGCGTGGACTTAACGTTGGATACATCGAGGAGCTTCCCGGAACCGGATCCAGAGTCTAGGAGTGGAACGGTGTGGTAGCCGCGAGTGCCAACGCCGACCTGTCCTGGCTTGAAGCAGCGGATGACAGGGACGGGAACTTGCCTCGCCCACTCCACAGGCTCGTCGCCATGGAACTGAACAACATCAAGATTGTAGACCCTCTGCTTTTCAAGTACTTCGGATAGAGGCTGGTTCTGGAAAATCCCCACTAGTTTAGGCCCCGAATTCGTGAGTCGTTCCACAGCTCCGCTGAAGTAGTCCCTCGCTACATTCGTCTGCACCACGGAAGCCGGGGCTTTTCCTTTGAACGAGTGGACCGTCTCGGATATCTCGAGGCAAGTCTCGTGGGAAATGCATCGCTTAGCTTTAGGAACTAGGCAAACGCCTACAAAATCCGCACCGGCCTCAACGGCAGCTTTAGCAGCCTCTGCGCTTCGGGTTCCGCAGATTTTGACCAATAGAGGAGAAGGCTTGGCCGGCTCTGGCACATTATCCGTTCCAGCGCAGAGTTGCTGGATGAAGACGCTCGCGTCGGGCGCCCTCATGATGGCCTCGCCCACTAGAACAGCGTTTACACCATCGTTCTTACACATGACAACATCCTTGTGGCTGTTGATGCCGCTCAACGCGCAGAGGATGGTACTTTCGGGCACCATGCTCCGTAATCGGCCGGTCGTATCGAGATCGACCTCAAAACTTTCGAGGTTGCGGTTGTTGACGCCAATCACCTTAGAGCCCAGCTTCACCGCAATCTCCATTTCCTGCGCATTTTGAACCTCTACCAATGGCTCCATGCCGAGAGAAAGGGAGTATTTGTATAAGCGCTCGAGAAGCGGCGTATCCAGCATCTTAACGATGAGGAGAACGGTATCTGCGCCTGCCAACCTCGCTTCAAGGATCTGGTACTCATCGAAAATAAACTCCTTTCGGAGAATGGCTGGTCGGTTTGCTACTCCATCAAGGACTTGCCGCACAGCCCGAAGATCATCGATACTACCCTTGAACCAGTCGGGTTCAGTCAAGACTGAGATCACACTCGCACCCGCGAGAGCGTACTTTCGAGCTTGGACAGCGGCATTAATGTCGAGAGCGAAAACGCCCTTGGACGGAGACGCTCTCTTAATCTCAGCCATTAGGGAGATGTCAAAGGGGGACTGGCGTAGTCGGTCGATGAAGGGGACGAGCGGAGGCGCTGCGTTAAGGTCGTAGGCGGCCTGTAGATCGCTTTGTCGTAGAGAAGGAACCTGCTTCTGGGCTTCCACAATGGCCTTGCGGCGCGTGTAGATCTCCTGAAGGATGTTGCTCTTCTTCGGCCGTGCCGGGACAGCAGTAGCGGAGGAGCCATGTTGGGCCGACTCCTTTTGAAGGCGAGCATTTTCCTCCCAGGTACCTCCCTGCAGATGAAGGAAGTTTCGAATCATGGTCCGGCCTTCTGCTGTTAAGATGCTCTCTGGATGGAACTGGACACCTTCAATCGTGAGAGTCTTATGCCGCACTCCCTGGATGACACCCTGAGATCCGTCCTCGAGCGCAACCCACGAGGTTACCTCAAGGCATTCCGGAAGAGTGACGCGAGTACCGGCAAGTGAATGGTAGCGGGTCACGGGAAGGCCCTGTCTTAGGCCGGCATAGACACCCTTGCCGTCGTGGGTCAACGGTGAGGTCTTCCCATGAAGCCACTCTCCAGCGGAACTGACCTCTCCACCATAGACATCAAAGATACATTGCCTGTATTGCCCGTGTTAATTGTCATCCATAAATGCTGTGCGCGCGCACACACACACGCACAGAGGGAGAGTAAGATCTCTATATTAAAAAAAGAAATGAAAGAAAAAAACGTACTGTCCCATGCACACGCCGAAGATGGGAATCTTTCCAGCATAATGCCTTATCGCATCCCGACTGATTCCCGAGTCTGTTTGGGGATGGCCGGGACCAGGGCTGATGATCAATTGCGTAGGGTTCTTCTCAATGAGCTCATCGAGGGTAATCTTGTCATTCCTGAATACTGTTACGGTAGCCCCCTCGAGAATGAGGTACTGGTAAACGTTCCAGGTAAAGGAGTCGTAGTTGTCTATCAAGATAACATTGGATGCGGTAGGGATTGGCGGGGAAGGATCGGGATGGTGGGGTGAGTGGTCGATGATGTCCAGGGCAGGCATTCTGGCTCTGGCAGCGGGCTCGTTTGCAAGACGCCCAGTCGGAGGTAGAGAATGACTAGATTGGGGCGCGATTGCGATTGCGAGTTGACCAGGCCCGTCCGAGGGGGGGAAAATTGAGGTGTAGAAGAGGAATTGAGTAGTTTCAATGTCGTGAGTCAAGCTCTGCAGCGCTTTTTCCGCGATCGGTGGACTGCGTCAACTTTCAATGTTGTTAGCCAAATATTTATTTAGGCGGTAAACCATAGATTATGTAAATATCCACTAAAATACCACGACCACGACGAATCTTGTGTGGCATCAAATCTTATCAATACTTCAATGTTTTTTTTATCAGCCAGCCTAAGACAACTGCCACCTCCATTCATTGTTGCAAAATACACTGATTTATTTGATCAATGTCTCGTCCATCGTCTCGTTGCTGAATTGGAATTCCCGTCTTCTAGCTCTGCAATTTTGTAGAGGAGAGTTCTCGATCCCTTTGTAAAGTACTGAAACTCGGAAATTGCACACATTGACCAATTGATCTGGATCTGGATTGACCTGTCTTCAAATGTTCAATGTCCTATAGTATTATTTCCCTCCAATCGCCGTACCCATATTCCACAAGGTATAATAAATGCCGCCGCCGCCGGGCTCTTCTATGGTGAACATCTCTTAGGTGCAGCTTTCTGTTCCTGTGTATTTGGCGCTCCTCCATCAGATTTGGGGGTTGGACATGTTCCTTCGCACCTTTCCAACCAAAAATGCTAACGCATGCTATTTGATATATAAATATAATATCTTCGTCTGGTTGAACAACTAGAGTCCTCGGGGGTGTTTACTTTATTCACTTTATTACCTTAAAAGCTTTTATGGGGGAGCCCAGTGCTGGTGAGTGTGGGAGTTTTTCGGAGTACGGAAGACATAGTTCGCCTTTGACGGGTCCTGCCACATGATGCCAGCTGGATATACAGGCTGTGATTACATAAACACAGGCCGTCCCGAGTTGCTGGCCCGAAAATCCAAGTTTGGAAGCTTCGACGCATCTCAATTTTTACTGCGCCAAAACTCTCAGCAATCCTCATCTCCCATCAAACCTCTCGACTTCCCGTTCCCGGAACCCGCGCATCATCCCCCTTCGAAACAAAACATACCCACCATCACAATGAACAAGTGTGTTTCCACCCGCTCTCCCAATGGCCTCCCCCGAGGCTAGCTAACCTCCCGTTCACCCAGCTTCGGACTCAATGCTACCGAGCAACGCCAGCTCGAGGAGCGCCTTTCCAAGCGCCAGATGCAGGACTTCATGGCCGTACGTTTTTTTTCAATGAAAATCCCTTAGCCCGACCAACCTGTTACCTAGATGGGGGAGATCGATTGTGATTTCCCACTATACGCGAAACCGGGAGGATGCAACTGACAACCGCCCGTTCTAGATGTTCCACAACATGTTCGAGACCTGCTTCACCTCCTGCGTTGATGAGTTCACCTCCAAGGCTCTCTCGTCGCGCGAGAACGGCTGCATCTCCCGCTGCGTGCAAAAGACACTCGCCATGCAGCAGCGTCTCGGCGAACGCTTCCAGGAACACAGCCAAACGACCATGATGAACAACCAACAATAGACGGGCATTGAAACAAACCGAACCATCCCATCATGGGATGCATAAAAACGGATGCGCTTTTTTCTTCGTTTCCCTCCATGGGGGATACGATTAAAAAGGACATTTGAACTCTAGCGCCAGGAATGTCGACGGTCTTCTTTCAACACCGGGACGACGACAACAAACCGCAATACCTGATGATGATGCTGCGGCGGGATTTCGGAATACCCACGACCCTTTCTGGCGCTTTGTCTGTATATCATGGCGAGAGCTCGTGTGTGTTGTACGCATTACATGACATGACGTGCGGAAAATCTTTTTTTCCTTTTTCTTTTTTTGGTTTATGTTTCTTGCAAAAGTTTATCACCACTGTACATTAGTTATGGGATGGATCCTCAACAACGGAGGTTTTATAGAGAACGGATAGAAAGTTAGGAAACGATGAACAGTCGAGGGCTTGGGGCTGCCGGACCAAAATTCTACTCACCGAAAACCGATTGTTCGCGGGTAATACACAGCAATTCAATCTTGCTAGCAGATCCCCGCAAGACGTGTAGTGACAAAAAAACAGATAATGCTCTTGATTTATCAAAGAAGAAGGGAAAAAAAAACCTCGACAAGCAACTCCGGTTGCTACGAAACCCTATCCCGACATCCTTCACATCATCAGCGTACATCTCGCTTCTTTTTGATACTTCAGACACCATGGTATTGATCCCATCTGATTCTTTCCATCCAGACTCGATGGAGACACACAATTGAAAACTTTGCCCCTTTGAATATTACGCTTTTTTCCCGAAATCAAGCCTCCTCAGCCAGTACATCCCTAACAGCCTCCAACTGCACCACCACCTTCTCCTCCAGCACACTCTCCCATCCGTCCGTCGGCCCATTGGTCGTCGCCGCCGCCGACTTCATACTCTTCCACTCCACCTCCCTCTGACCAAGCGGCAGCAGCCTTTCCCTCAGCAACCGCCTGCTACTAAGCCAGAACTCGACGTACTCCAACAACGAGGCGCCGTCCCAACGCACCTCGGGGATGTCGCGATTGTTGTTCTGCCTCAAAGCTCCGAGCACGCGGGTTAATATCGCCAGCGAGTGGATTTCCATCGCCGTGAGCAGCGTGACGTAGTGCTTCGCCTCCTTGGACGCCGTGCGGCTCGTCCCGGGGGCCTCGAAGCGCTCGACGCTGGATTTGAGGAGGGACGGGAACTGGTTGAGCACGTAGCTGACCTCGGGGGCTACCGTGGTGCCCATGGCCGTGAGGAGGTTGAGTAGCAGGGGCAGCATGGCCTTGGCCCAGACGCTGTAGCACCGCTGGGCGCCGACGTTATCGGCGAATGGGGAAATCACCCCGCGCCTCATGAACCGGGTCAGGTTGGCAGAGGTGAGCTGGCTGATGACGCCGTTGCAGGCCAGTTGCTCTGCCACCATGGGGAGCTTGGATAGCTCGAGGAGGAAGAGGAGACTCAACTCGCCGTAGACCGGGTCGCCGTTATCGGTGATCTTGTCGGACCACGAGAAGAGCGAGCAAGCTACGTGCATAGCGTCGTGCGCAGCCATTATGTTGAGCACCTGCGTCTGCTGCTGGTTCATGTCTGGAAGGGCGAGGCAGGCTTGGAGTACAGCGGTTATAAGACCGAGGTCTTCCGGCGACACCGCGGTGTTCTTGTCGTGGATGAGAGTGACTAGCGTGCGGAATCCCTTTCCGACAACCCTGTCAAGAATATCCAGGACCATCTGTATCCTCGACACCAACGTGTCGCCGGATATGCTCTCTTCACCAGTCGCGCTTGTTTGCCCAGCATGCGACTTCAAGACGATGTACAGCGCCTTGAGGAGAGTGCGGTAAAGGGGCGCTGATTCCTTCTCGAACGGCTCTTCAATAGAAGCGATGGCGCTATAGAGCGATCCGATTACCTGGTTCACATCTTGCGGCGCAATCTTCACCCCGATAAGTCCTTGAATGAGCATCAAGGCGAAGTTTGACCGAGACTCGATGATTCTAACAAAGATGTTCTCGGGACCTTGGCCTTCGCGATTGGCCTCTAGGCACTGAAGCGCGACTTGCTGCATATATCGCGCGACGATCTGGTTTCCTGGAAGGGCGCTGCTCAGTTCTAGCAGGAGAAATTCCCATGCGTGGTATAGAGACTGTGTCATCATTTTAGTTATATATCCTTTTTCCATGGGGAACAAAGACTATATGAGGGGCCGGAGCTTACTATTTGAGCGTCGACGAGAGATAAGTTCAAATTCGCCCGCTCCATTTCCTTCTTGAAACCATTGTTACCCTTAGGTCCACGCCATCCGGGGTCGAACCGAAGCATCTCGTCAGCCCGTGTCAAATTGTAGTAATAATTATCACCTAAATCTCTAGGTTCAAGCATCGTGCGCTTGAACTTCTCAACCGAGCACGTCGGGTACTTAGTCGCAAAGTTCTTCCGGAAGTTCGCGTGCAGAGATCCGTTGTAGCCGGCGATGAGAGCGCCGTCTCGAAGATAATAATCCAGGTCTTTTAGGAGATTCTCCGCAGTTGCCTTGGCACCACCCATGTGGCGGAGGTGGTAAAGTTGCATCGCGAATGCTTCCGCGATATAGGCCGCCTCCTTCGCATCGTACGCCGCAGCCAGAGGGTCGGACTTGGCGGTGACGGCCGAAGGAGACATGCCACGAATGCGGGTGCGTAAGCCATCGAGACACGCTGGGTCCTTGAGAATCGTAAACACTGTCCAGGGCCAATAATTCTGAGCCGACGTGATGAAGTCGAGGATACCGAGCACCTTGAGTCGTGATGATATAGCATCGAGGTTTTTAATCATCCCGAGCGCAGTTGAAAAGACCGATTCGGACGCAAAGTCTTTGGCCTTGGAAGATTCGGAAACCTCCCGGGGCGTTTTACCAGAGATGAGACAGTTGGACATCCACTGCTGCCTGTTGCGGATAATCGACGAGAAAAACTTCCAGATCGTGGTTACTTCTGAAGGCGTCGAGAACGGCCGTCCTATCTTTGCGAGATCGTCCAAAAACGACTTCGCTACTTGGGGCCCAAGATATCCGAGGAGCGAGGGTGGCTCGTCTGTTCCTCGACCAGCACTCTCCACCAGAGCAGTGATGAGGAGGAGTGTCGGGCGCTGGAACCCATTGACGGCCACTAGTCTCGCGAGCAGACCCGAGCTCTTGAATAGATGGGCTTCGAATGTCCCGACCGGCCGGTTGTAAATGTTGGCGACCCTGAGCAGAATCGTGCTGAAGTCCAAGACGGCGGAAACCTGACTCTGGAGGGCTACAGTCCTCGAGTGGAAGAGAGTCGAGGGCCGGTACTGGAATCCCATATATAATGTCGACTGTAGAGGCCGGAAGCGGAGGGAGCCGGCCGAAGGCGAGAGGAAACTATCAATGATGTATTCGGCACCGGCCTCAAGACACTCTGTAGGTCGAGAAGAACCTTCCAGGTCATCGAGTCCGTAGGCGTAGAGAACGAGGTTCTTCATTAGCGGCACCACCTCCTTTAAAAGCACAGTATAAGATGTGTCCGATCTAAGCTTCCAGGTAGACCAGTTCTCGAAAACATCAACGGCTGCCACGGCAATGGATTGGCCGAGCCTACTGAGTGTTTTCTCTGACGTCCCGAGCCAGCTGTCTGTTTCAACACGTAACCGGGCCTTGAGCTTGCTCCCACATTTTCTCTGTACGCTGCTGCTCATGATGGTATCGACGACGGCAGATAGGAGGCGAACGGTGGAGACAAGGAAATCAAACTGGTTGTCGGCCATGTCCAAGCTTCCGGTGAGCCTAGCCAGCCTGCCCGCGCGTGAGTCCGAGCTAAGGAGATCACAGCGCGCCATGTACGACAGGATACGGCTCGGGTAGACGGGAAGCGTCGCATGAAGGAACTGGATGCACGACGTTAAAACGGCCAGGTCCTGGTCATCACCCATAGCGGAGTCGTCCTGCATAGACGAGTCTAGAATATCGCAGATGACCGATATTATATCCTTGCTATTATCGATGCTCTTGCTTGCTTCCTCGAGAATTTCTATCGCAGACTGATGATGGTCTGCTGCTCCGGTGAGGGATGCCTTTAGGCACTGGGCGCGCACAAGAATTGCGAGAAGGCCGATGCTCTCCGCAACCTCGTTCTGGGCCGTCCCGCTCAGGAACAACCGATAATCGCCTTGAGAGAGCGATATCTGAAGGCTGCTTCCTAGGAGCGCAAGGGGCGAATACTCGTAGTCCAGCTGCACGACACGGCCAGAGTCCGTTACGAACCGGCCGTGTGTGCCAGCCGGGATGCAGAAGTCGTCTACGGCGACGTGCCTCCTGCTACGGCCACGAGGCATGAATAGAGGTAAAGGCTCTAGGATGCGGAATGAATTGGTGTTTTCGTCCTCGAAGACGAGCTCATATGCCTGGAAGTAATCCGGGAGGTTGAAGGTGAGCGTAGAGGTTCGTCGAAGTATGTTGACGACCTCGTCGGAGCCGGCGCCATCAAGTAATGTCGTGCATTTACCGAGCGCCGAGCAGATGTGGAGGAAAGGGGAAAACTCGAAAGGAAATCGGTTGAGCGACGTGTAGAGATAGCTGTCTAGGAATAACTCGTCATTTAGCGCGTTAGCGAGAATATCGGTGTTTGAAGTAACGGCTTGCTGCGGCGACATTTCCCAGTAGGATGCGCCTCCAGAGAGATTGTCAACTAGTGCAACAACTGGATCAGCCTGGTAGGGTACAACAGGCTGGGTCCAGTTGAAGAACTCGAGGAAGACGGTTCTGACACGCGAACTCTGCAAGGCCTGGAAGGACTTCTCGCTGGAAGTCGCCATCTGGTCGATGACAGTGAACGCAGCTCCATTCGACGTTGTTTGGTTTGCAAGAACTTCGATGGCTTGGCTTTCCTTGTCGAGTCCAGCGGAACGCAGGAAGACGTCACGCGGGAGCTCGTCGATAGAAATGATGCTTCCGACCGAGGATCGTCGAGCAGTGCCGGGACGTATAGGATTATCTTGAATAAGCTCTGCAGACTTTTGCTGCAGCAGGACATCGCGCCTTTCAGACCTATCAATTAGGGATAGGTGTAGCTGGAATAGAATGATACTCCACACGAATATCGTAGGGTACGCAGCAGCCGAGTCAAGGCTTGACGCAGCCTCTATTGTGATGTGGATGTCCTCCATAACTTGGGGGAATGATAGGTAGAGGATATCCTCGCTCGGAGTCTCGCCGTCTGGGTTGACATGACGGAGGGCCTTGGTGGGGCTAAGTAATATCAAGGACACGGCGCAAGTGACAGTTTGTAATGCGGCTTGGAGTTCTTGTGCGACGGCATCTGACGTCTGGAAGAACGATTGTCATCAGGTTAGCATGAATGGAGGCATGAATGAAGCAGGGAGGGCGGAACCTACCGAGAGCTGCTCAAAAAAGCAGTGAACTTTCATCATCGAGAACCACCTGCCGACAATCTTTGGGTTGACTAAGGCGCCAGACATGTAGTCTAGGGCTTGGAAAACCACCAAAGTCGTATGGACGGCTTGATCTACGCCTGTTCGTAACCAGTCGATAGCTACATCATCTTGGGTAACTAGGGGATCATCCGTCGTCGCTTCCAACCCCGCGTCGAGGGAATTGGTGATCACAGCCAGCAGATCGAGGTAAGTCGTAACAGTCTTTTCCACGAACGCACGTCTTCCGTTCGTGTCATCCTCTCCCGACATGGGGCGAGGCAAGCCATATAGCTCGCGGAGGTTGAGAAGAGGGATTTCTGTGGCGATTGGAAGTCTCTCGTAGAAAATGATCGAATGAAGATAGCTGGCTACCATCAAAAAGAATCGCTTTTCATAGAGATACGTTATGTAGATCCTTGCTCTCCTGGATTCTTGCTTTTGAAACTCATCCCAGAGGGCATCAGCGTCAACAGACCCTGTCGTGGCCAGGGTGGCCACAACAGTGGATGACTGGACCTCGTTACCGCCTGCCGCATCTTGAAGGTTGAGGGAGTCTTGGAGGGATAAAGGGCCTGCGAGGTGGTATGCGGCACGAGCCTGTAGTTCGATTGCGACGATTCGAAGTGCGGCGAGAAGGTTAATCTTCGCGTTCTTGCTTAACCACTGAGCATCCTCCTTGATCGTTTTTATGTCGTAGCTACCGTTCGATTTGGGTGTGACATGAATGGCTGAGGTCCTCGTTTCAAACTCGGCACTCGCGGCATCATCTTCGAATATAAATGTTTTCGCGGGATTCTTTATCAGGTCCTGGACGTAGGCATCTTTGAGGAACTCGCGGACAGCATCGGTCGTCTGGCGCACGCCTGTTGGGTCAGAAAGAGCAGTTGCGACTAGTTTCCATGATCTACACAACGCAGTTAGTTAGCGACCGAGGATATATACTATAGGTTCAGTTCGGATTGGGCGCGGTGACGCATGTAGCACGTACAAAATGTCTCTCTCCCCCTTCAGGCACTCCTCTAGAGGAGGGAGGTAGACGCGATGATCCAAAGCTTGCGCCATCACCATGTAGGCTCGCCGGAGAGCACTCAGGGGTCAACGAGGTTCATTTGCTACCCCCGCAACTAGAGAGACGTGTTGCTTTCTGAACAGTGGCGAGCCGAATTCGTTGGTGGTGGCCGAAGAAATTTGTCGCGACAGAAGCTCTTCTCCCAAGCAACCAGAAGTGCAGCCAGGAAAGCTCTCTATATTTTTGTATTTGGGCGCTGCGAGCTTTGCCATCTGTTCCCAGCCGTTCGCGTCAAGCTGCCTGTCAGTGTGGTCACGATGCGAACCTCAGCTCAGTCCCAACTTACGTAAGCGGTATCCCATGCGACGACCTAGGAACATCTTGATCATTCCCAAGTCTGAAGAGAAACTGAACGAAGACTTCAGTAATATTCAATGTTGTTTAATGAGAGCTACTTTATTGAACCAGAAACCCGCATTGCAAATTTTCTGCCTTTCACGGTCTATGCTCCATCTTTAAGGCACGCAAAATGTTTCGTCCGAGTTCATTGTTGTTTATCCATTCATTCCATTTGGACCCTTCCGAGATATCAATGCTGTTGAAATCAGGAACTACGTTATACATCAATTGATCACTGTGCAAACTCTAGGCTACGACTTTCAGGAGGGATTAATAGATAGACCTACAAATATTGATATAGGAACATGTTCTGTGAGATGATCAGAGCCGACTTCCTATGTGATAGTTTTTGATGCTCGCTCTCCAACTCCTCCCAATCGATCCACCGAAACTAGTCCCTCCACGACCAACTAGCTGCTGGGGGGATGATTCTGCGTCAAATCACAGTGAGACGAACGGAATGAACTGCTGGTTGCTCCTTCATGATTGGGACTATCTGCATGCGCCATTCGACTATGAAACAGGCTAGGCTTGAAACAAGTGTCACAGAGGCGAGACCATTGGCTCTCTTGAGTGACTGGAAGCTCAACAAAGAGAGCAAAAGCCATCTGAGCAGCGGAATACCGCTTTCGGGCTTCCTAATGTGTGTCTCAACTGCATAGCTAGTTGAGCTGCAGCAGCGCTTACGGAGAAGGTTACGGCTCGTAGGAGGCTCTTGGCCAAGACCGTCAATGGTGTCGCCCAAATTCGTCTCCACGACGAGTATAGAGGTAATAAATATATGAAGTGACTTGAAGCGCCCTGGCTTGGGGCCACGAACATGGATAGGTTGAGGTGGTTGAAGACATCACTAACGGAACGGACCTGACCTGTACTCAGTGGACCCGGCTATCGTTCACAAGCCATGCAACTCCCACAGCTTTTCTTCTTCCAGTTACGAATGGGGAGGAAGATGCAAGCGAATGGGCAAGATAGCAATTTCACTCAACCAACAAGAAGGGCAATGACCATACGAAGTAATACTGAGGTACTTGGACAATAGGTTCCTATCAAACATATCGAGGTTTTACGAAATACGAAGAGTATCATCAGCACTGTCCAATGAGACCTCAGAGTTTAGCTGCTCCCGGTCAAGCAAGAGGCAACCCCAAACCGTTTGGAGGCTCCAAAGCCTCAGTGCTGGTGATCGTGGTTGTTTGGGCGCCAGCAGCGGGGTGTCAGCAAGTCACCCCCAGTGTAGGCCTGGCCAGGCCCAGTGATGTATCTTGTTGTGAGTCTCAGTCGATTGCTTCTTCAATTCCATTCTTTACAAAGTATTGATGTGCACCTGCTCGTACTTAGTATACACGAGTGTACAAAGAATGAGTACGATGTATGAGGTACTTGGTACATATAAGTGGGCAGTTATCCGCCCGAGGACAGAAGAGGACAGGATCTCAACTTTTGATAATCCTCGTCCATAGTACCTCAGGATTCTAGACTGCGCCATAGCAATCTTCTTTTCCCCTCTTGCAGTGGATCAAAATGTTGTGTGTACTCTGTCCTTCGGTGCTTGTGGAGGGAAATAACAGTAGGCGTAGGCTGACGGACAAATGAAGGAATCAATGGAGTATCAGTTCGGGAGCTGTGTTCGATTCGCCCTAGAGTTGGTACTTGGTACAAGAATGCCCACAGGCTCACAAAGACACGAAGAAGTAGGTTTGGTGCTTAATTGTTCGTAAGTATTAGCCGTTTATTACGAATAATACCTTGAGGAAGCGGCACAACAGTAACATCAATGCTGACCCTGCTCGTACATATACTTAATAAGGCAACATTGAAAGATGAATTGATGATCAACTGCCCTGCTTGTACTCTATACGAGAGCTTCATCATGTTGTGTATTGCACAAGTATACTTCGTCCACTAACGCTAATGCCAGGTGCTCAGCTCCAACCGTACTAGTTGCCCGCCCCAGTTCGTTTTGCCAATCTTTCGGATTGTCTGATGGGGCTGGCTCACTAATCCTCCTCAAGGCTTCAAAGTGTTGTAGCTCGCTGACTGCAAAGTGTTGTGAAGAATCAAGGGCCCGGCAAATTGAGACGAGTAAATGCGAAAAATAATACGATCTTGAGACGTCAAATTTTCGACTATTCAAGATAGAACTCTGATAGTATGAAGTTCAAGATCCAGGTATGAATACAAGACAACCAATAATCGGTTGAATGAGTGAATTGAGGTTGACCAAGGCCTAGACCTTGAGCTTTGTGCCATCTGTAGCCTGTGCTCAGACTCAAGAGCCACACAAGAGCGACACACAGCTGCAACAACCTGGCAACATCGCTTCAACCAGTGATTGAACCTTCCCTTCTTGACCTGTCCCAAATCGGTCCCAAATCGATCAAGTCCCAGTACCAAGTACGGCCCATGCCCCATGCCAGGCTCCCCAGCCCGTTCGAGTCTATGCGCCCAGTCCCGATTCTCAGCTGGTTCAATGTTCCTGCCTGTCCAGACTAAGAAGTACGAAGTACATCGTCCTTCATCCAGCCCACCATAACTTCGTTCGCAGTTCCTGTTCAAGCCACGGCTACCATTTCCAACAACCATAACATCAAACCAAATATCCATTCCTGGCCCCAAACAACGTTGAAGCTCGCCTTCTTGCATCTGCATCGATCTCGCGCGTCATTCTATCCCTCCTCTCCAGACTCCCGCGGCAACCCCACGAATGCTGAGTACTGAGTGCTGAACGCCCAGTGCAGACGGTGCCGTTGCAAAGCTTACCCGTGTCTCCACGACGAGTCTCAACCTCGCAGGCTTCAAATTAATAAACCTATTTGATCCAATCCCCAGCTTGCAACAACGCTCATTCCCGCAACCAATTTATAACGCTTGAGGACCCCCCCCCTTTCTCTAGCAACGGCCTCACATCCAATCAACTACCGCCTCCAAACTCTCAGCGCATCGCCATTCGCTGAACGAAACATCGCGGGTATCGAGCCGACGCAATCCTCGAGAGTTTTTCAACGAGGGACAGCACAAGCAAGAGTGACAAGCAAGAATAAAAGTGTCCAGCACAAAGGAAGTCTGTTCTTTTCAGCCCTTCTTTCTGCACCTTGTCTTCTTCTTCTCATTCAAGTTCGTGCTCTCTCGTGTTCTGGTCTGGCCTTGTCTCCCTGTTGTGGCTCTCTCTCTCTCACGACTACCCCATGCAGATCGCTCTTCACACCCTCTGTCCCTCCCTGCGACTGTTAACCCCCCTCGTGACTGCTGCGTTCCTCCCCAACCCATCTCACGAATTTCCCATCTCCACCGATAACGAGTCATCGAAGCCATCGGAACCCCGCCATCGAATTACCTAGCCGACAAGGCTGTTCATCAACCTCTTCTCAGATCTCCGAAGTCGTCTCCCTAGCCATGCCTACACCGCCGCCCGGGGCCGTGATTCGGTCGGGCCTTCAACAACTACAGCAGCCGACTGCTCCCGAAACTCCTGCCTCACCTCCCAGCAAGCGGGATTTGAAGTCATGGTGGAAGGGTTTCAAATTGCCCACGGGCAAGAATCAAGAGACAAACGGTACAGATTCCCACGCCCGGTCGAAAATCAAATACCTTGCTCCGTCGTCGCGATATTCTGGCGTATCGCGCTTTAGTGAAGATAGTCGATACCCATTTCCCGAGCTCCTAGAAGCTGTCCTAGCTCAGCATGACGCTCAAGTCGAAGCCCACGCCTTGCCCCGATTTCCCGCAGCATCCTCTTCAGTTGTCAGGTCTAGTGATGCGACTTCTGGGGACCACGGTGAAGCTTGCCGAAGTTTCGGTCGCTTTAAAACTATCGTGGTCGCTCCCTTTCGCTGTTTTATCAGTGAACCTTCGGCCGATCGATCATCTTCCCCTCCATCCTTTACGCGTCGAGGACATACTAAACCATGCACAGTACCAGAAACGAGACCCCAAGGCATTTTCGGTGTTCCTCTCCGACAAAGTATCACCTACGCGAACGTTGCTATATCCCTAGTGGATGAGCATGGTAGCAGCTATATATACGGCTATGTCCCAATCGTCGTGGCCAAATGTGGTGTGTTTTTGAAGGAGAAAGGTAAGCTTCATTTCCCCATTGTCGCTAATTAAGACACAGTTTTCTCCAACACTACTCGTTTGCATTCATCGTTGCGACTGACTTTTTGGGGGGCGTCATAGCTACCGAGGTCGAAGGCATTTTCCGATTGAACGGATCGGAAAAACGTATAAAGGAGCTCAAGAATATCTTTGACGAGCCTGACAGATACGGCAAAGGCTTAGTTTGGGACAAATACACTGTTCACGACGCCTCGAACGTGTTCCGCCGGTACCTAAACGACCTCCCCGAGCCCGTCGTACCGTTAGACCTTTACGAAAAGTTCCGCGATCCTCTCCGAGGCGCGACGAAACAGGCCACCGGTGATGCGGAAGGTCCCCAATTTGTTGAGGATTTCGACGAGCAAGCCGCGATCGCGAAATACCAGCAGCTTATTACGGAACTGCCGCCCCTTAACAGGCAGCTACTGCTCTACATTCTCGACTTACTCGCTGTCTTTGCGGCGAAGTCTGATTTGAATCGAATGAACTCCCAAAACCTGGCCGCCATCTTCCAGCCCGGGATGCTGTCGCATCCTGGCCATGCCATGGCACCTGAGGAATACCGGCTAAACCAATGTGTTTTGATCTTCCTCATTGAAAACCAAGACCACTTCCTCATCGGAATGCAAGGCACGGCTGCCGATGAGAAAACCAAGCAAGAGGTGGAGCATGGGACGCCAGTACTAGCTGCAGCGGGCTCGCCGTCGACCCCAACGCCTGGTGGACAGGACTCAAACCTGGGTAGGTCCGCATCAAATGCTAGTGCGGGAGCCGAGAGCGTCCGGCGCGATGGTAAAATACGGCGCAATCGCTCAACGTCATCTAGACATTCCCGAAACGAAGGCGGCGCCACTCCGGTAAGCCCTGTTATCGTTACGACGCCGACAGGTGGCTTGGCCAGGAGCAACACAGTGCCTTCAAAGAAGTCCCCCGCACTCGCAGCAGGACGGTTTCACAAGGATTCTTCGCCCTTGGCAGTCAGACAACCCAACTTCACCACGGCTCCCGAGGACCTGACCGGCGACTCACCTGCTGCCTCCACGATCACCCCGTCCAACGCAGGGAACGCCAGTCTTTCTCCTACCTCCGGAGCTGGTGCCGGTCGCAGCCAAGAGAGGCTCCTAGAGCCGCCCTCTGAAGGCGTCTCGACGCCTACGAAAGAGCGAAACCTTCAAAGTCTATTTCAGAGATCGCCCACTAGTGAAGGTGACAAGCGACAGCGTAACAAGCTGAAAAAGAGAGTTCCAGCTGGTGGAACACAAAACGCCAGCGCACACAGCTCTACCGCATCGTTACCTCATTCGACTGGCATCTCTCCCGGAAGAGAGTCCAATAACCCCCTAGAGGCTCCTCCCGAGCGCCTGGAAGGCACACCTACCACTACTCCGAGCGAATCCCAACAGGTACTACCCGCCGGTGACGACTCGTCAGAGCCTACACCCCGAGGCTCGCACATGCCCCCCGCTCTCCCTACCCTCCATCCCGAAAATTCTTTGAAACCAAAAAAATCCCCATCAACCTCGCTCCATTCTTCATTCAACGAGGGTTCCGAATTTGACCATGTCGACGAGTCGCTACCCCCCACGTCAAACGTAGAGGTAGCCGAAAAAGAAAAGAAGAAGCGGTGGAGGCTCTCTCGCCCCACTAAGAAGGAGGAGGTCCCCGTCTTGCAACACTCTACGCTAGCGTCGCCCCGCCCGGGAGTAGGAACCAATCTCCAGGCCGAGGACAGCTCTCTGTCGCTTGCTAGCGGCAGCGTCGGCAAACCTCGAAAGAGCTTTACGAATGACAGCTCCGATCCCTCATCGTCCATAGTCGAGACGCAGTTAACCCAAGAGTCCGGTAGTAGCAGTCAAAAGGAGAAGTCCGAGTCTGGAAAAGACGAGTCTACCAAGAACCCTATCGGTTGGATTAGGAACAAATACCGAGAAGCTAAGGAGACGCAGGGACAGCGTCGGAACAAATCGCCACCCGCCAACAACAAGCAGGCATCCTCAAGTACAAGCATTCTCTCCATTCGTGGCAAGAGTCTTGACTTGAAGCGGGAAGAAGACAGACTGGCGCACTTGCAACAGCAATCGCTGCTGCTGGTGCAACCGCAACCGCAGCATGCTCCTCAGCCACCGATACTGGCCGTCGAGCAACCCTCTCAGCCGCCGCAGCCCGAAAGGCAGACCCCTCTATCACAACCGCAACCAAACCCGCACGTGCAAATGCCCACGCCCCCGCAGCAACAGCCTGCGCCTCATCCACATCCATCTCCACCAGCTGCTCCGACGGCTCCGACGGCTCGTCCGGAATAGTGCCACGTAACGACCCCTGATACCCATAATCCTAATCTGGTCATTTTCATCTACTTCTCTTTCTGCTTTATTCTTCATGGCGAGGCGCTTGGTGGCTTTTGAGTGGCAGGAAGCTTGAATCCGCGTAAGTAAGGGGGAAGGAGTAAAACGTGGAGGGCAACGCTTCTTTTTTGTTGGGTTCTGTTTTTATTCTGGTCTGGTAATGCAGGGATTTGTCGGTTTACCTTTTGTGGAGAGCTTATTTTTGTTTTCTCTTCTTCTTGGGAGCGTATTGTCGTGATATTTGTTGGGACCGGGAAAGGATTGGGGGAGTGGGAAAATCAGGAGTCGGTCTCCTTAGGCTCGTCGTCTTTTTTTGTTTCTGTTTCGCCAAACCAGTTACTTGGTATACGATACAGAGTTATCAAGTCTTTGCCAGGAACTCTCCACGGCGCAAATACTAAGTGTCTTATTTTGAACCCTCAATGTGTGGTTTTGTTCATTCTTGCGAGTCCTACTTGTTGGGATACCCTCGTCATGTTTTTTTCCTGCTTTGTCTTCTCTTTTCGACAAGTCTGGACGAGTCCCATTAACGCTGGTCTCTCGTCGGTGGGGCCGAAATCAAGGGGGCTTCTACACGCTTATGAAGAGGTAGGTATATATGAATGGAAAGGGGTGGAACCACCTCGAGGAACTCGAAGCTCGAACGGGGGAATGAATGTTGTTGAGGATACCCACTTAGATCAGCATCGAGTTAGGAGTTGTTTTGGGGGTTCTCGTTTACTACTTCTAGGATCGAGCTTCCGCTTCTGCCTTTCTTCTTCTTCTCCTTTGAATGGATTAAGAAGTTTGTAAATTAGAGTCTTTGCCGTGGTGAGATATGAACATAGTAAAGCCTGCTTTTCTCTCCCATCTATCTATCGATCCTACATGTTTCGTACTCTTAAAATCTATCGTTGATCCAAGACGACCAAAAAAGAAACTCCTACACACCCGTCTCCCAAACAATCAACTTCCCAGACCTTCGCCGATCCTCGTTGAAAAACCCGTTCCAGCCCTCCCACACACGCTTCAACTCCACGCCATGCTCCCAGCCGGGACCGGCAAAAAACTCGGTAATCCACGGCTCAATCCCCTCGAAGCCAACGATGAAATGAGGAACCCCGACCGCGCTCGCGCTTGATCTGGACGACGGCGGGTCGACGGGCCAAAGTTCATCGGAGAGGAACTCGACAGGATTGTCGTAGAAGCGATCGGCCATGTCCCTGTAGAGTGCCCTCTCCATCGAGTAAGGCGCCGTGTGCAGCGGGGGATCGCACGTGAGGGCTCCGACGGAAAGGCCGGGGTGGATGAGGTGGGAGCGCCAGGGGGTAGAGTGGCACGGGGTCAGGAAGTAAGCGAAGGGTTTGTTGTCGCCGAGCGGCATGGGGGTGGTGGAGATGTTATCCGTGGCGTATTGGCCGCGGAGGAAGTCGAGGACGGAGATGACGGCGCGTTGGTGGGCGAGTGAGAGGTAGGATGCCAAGAGGAGGTTGATGAGGAGGCCTGCGGCCAGGTAGCGCTTGTGTTGAAGCTGGGAGGGCATCGAGGTGTGGAATGATGACCAGAGGAAGAAGCTGGAGACGCTTTTGGCGGCGAGGATGTGTAGGAGGGGGAGGAGGGGGTAGATGAAGCGGGCTTCCTTGTGGGAGACCTCCGAGAGGATGGCGATGGTCAGGTAGACTGCCCACCTGAAGACCTTGAAGGCTTGCGATGCCGCGGGGTCCGGGTCGGATCTCCAGAGCGCGAGGAGGACGAAGGGGAGGAGGGTCGTGCAGAGAAGCGGGAGTCCCTGGGTGAAGTAGTAGTGGCCGGGGTTCCTGCCGTAGAAGATGGCGAGGGACTGGGAGAGGTTAAAGTAAAGCCATTTGTAGGGCGGGAAGGTCCAGAAGCCGAAGTAGAGGCGGTCGGCGACTAGGGAGGCTGCGAGGGTTAGGACACCACAGACCACCACCTCGCGGATGAAAATGGTAGTCTCCCTGAGTGTGGGTTTAGTCAAGCGAGACGACAGGCGATTCGGGATGAGGGTGAAAATGAAGACGGGTGCCCAGATGAAGAGATTTGTGGGTCGGAGAAGGACCGCAGTCGCAGCTAGAATGAGAGAGAGTCGGAGACTGAGAAGAGAGAGAGAGAGATGACGAGGTGAGCTGAGAATCCTAGGCCGTTGGGATAAATATCGATTCCTTACCTCTTGAGACCCTCCGGGCTACGAATCGTATACCCGAAGGACCTGAACTTACCCTTCACGGGAGGTTGGAACAAGTCCCAGGGCCAATAGTTGAGCGCCGCAATGGTGAGCGTCGTCTCCAAGGAGTTGGAGAACGTCCTCACCGAAACGTACCACTGCCACGGATTAAGTGCCGTCATCCAAAGCTACGATCGAGTCAGCTACAGGTCCATTTTAAGAGTGCGAGCTGAGATTTCTTACCGCAGCAGTGGAGGCCGCCGTATCATCCCTGTAGAGCCTCTTGGCCAGCCTCCAGGTGTACCAGTCTCCCAGGGCGGCAATCACTGCCTGGGTAACTTTGGGTGCCCAAAGAAGAAGAGTCTCTCTGAAACTCGGCACGACATATCGCCCAACCAGGTCAGCAAGCTTATAAACGGCGGCAAAAAGCGCTGGGTGCAGCGAGGACCTGAGCTGGAATTGCCACTCCTATCTTTGGGGTCAGTTTCAGTTCAACGCAGGATCCAAAAAAATCGATCTAGGTAGCTATAGAGACAACAAACCCAGGTGATGTATGCACCGCTGTCTTTTCCAAAGGCGGCTTGCCAGGCCGGTTCGAGACACTGGAAATATTCGTCGGGTTGAAAGAAGGTCTGGGTCAAGGCAACGTTGACGAGGCGAAGCAATATCAAGGCGCCGAGGACTCTGCCATTTGAATATCCTCGTCTTGGAGAACGGGAGCTCTTGGTGGAAGCCATGATGATATACTGGCTTCTAGAAAGGAGCTGGGAGATCCGGATGTGCTCCTGGTACCAAATTCTCCCAGTTGGCGATCGTTAATTACATGTGGATGCCTAGTACGAAGTAATTAATATTACACTTATTCACGTCGTCATCGGAGCTTGACGCGTGCTGGGAACAACGCCAAACCAGGGACAGCAAGCATTTAGGATCTCATTCCAGGGGTTAGAATCGGATTAATGCAAATGGACCCACCATACGAAGTAATTACAAAGTACTTCGTTGTGCAAACTACCTCCATACCTTAATAAACGGATACATGCATATATTTCACCCTTGTCTGCTTCAGATGCTGGAAGATTTACGAAGTACACCAGCGTGTCAGCTTTTGCATGTGAGAAATTTCCAGAGACGGAGAAACAGCCTACCACACCAAGCTGGTAAGCGACGAAGTAAGCTGGCCCCCCCTTCTTCCCCCCCCAGGGTCAATTGAGGCCAGGATTACACCAAGATACTTTCTCGTTACCTATCAAGATAAACTGGAGATGCAGATTCCGTATCTATTCTGCAAGAGACACGTGGCCATGCTTGTAAGACGGGAAGGACGATTAGACTTAAAGTAATCTAGACTATTAGTTCTGGCTCTCGATATCAATTGTCGGCCCACGGAATGATTCGTTTGTAACTCGGGAGCGAATGCGGCGGCAATCGCAGAACGTAGAACCATGAGTGAAGACAATGTTAACACACCTTCCCGACAGCGGCCGGCCGGGTTATTGCTGCAAGAGTGCGAGGGACTCGCCGGTCCAAGCCGAGCAACATCAACCAGCAAACAATTCAGATCACACCCGGCATCACAACTAGGCCGGGTCAAGAAGGCACAAAAGAAGCCTCCTCCGTACTGAGCCGAGAGAAGGTCGCCTTCAAGCTCGTGACCTCCTCAGTGTTCCACTGAGTGCGATGTTTATTGGCTATTACTGGTCGAGGCCCGAGAGCCGAGCCCATGTCGTGTCGTACGCACGCAGGGGGAATAAGCAGGTTCCTATTGGCTTGCCTAGAGTGGCTACACTGCAGTATGGAGGAACAACAAGACAAGCAGTTTAATATAGATAGTCCATATCTGGGCAAGTGTAGGTCATTCCGTCTAGGGTCTGGATGATTAGCGGTATCAGGCTGGGTTTCGCTTCGCCGTTGTCGGAAGAGGACCAAACTCCAGCGCCACTTCTATTCTATTGGAGACGCGATGCGGGACAGCAGCGCAGGTCAGTAGCATTGGGTCAATTGTAGAGATACTCAACCCGACGCTTCCATCTGCGGTCCATGGATCTCCCCGGACTCAAGATCTGCCTGGGGGCAGGTGGGATGCTCCAATTGGTCGTGGTGGCGATAGTCGAGACACCGAGCCGCTTTGCTTCGGCATGCCATGCCAGAAGGAATGCTTCTCATGGTCAGACTATCACCAAGTAAGTCCGGTCCGGCGCCAGGCCCTCGTACTTGGTAGTATTGCCAAATCAAAACGTATCGAATTGTCAACCTCTTGCCTTTAACGGCAGTGGAGGGGGGCCACGGAAGAGCACAGTTGCAGCTTGGAAGAGGAGGATCCCCACATGGCAGGATCAAATTGACCAAGGATTGAGAAATTGAGGGGCACATTATCGGGGCATTATGTCACCGATGTCACCGCTCGTGCAACCTCTTCCTCACCTCGGGTCGCTTAAACCTGCGCTTAGGGGGAAGCACTCGGCGGGCATTCCAACACTGCGGTGTAGAACGAACCCCCTCTTCCCCAACTATTCCCAAGTTCGCTCCTCGCTATAATAGTATAGTTATAAATTAATATTGCACTTACTAAAATATTTTTAAAAATATTTCTTATATTATAATTTTTTTTAAAAAAAAGTTATTAAATTTATTTTATTATAAATATAATTATATTAAAATATAATTTTATATTTACTAATTATTTAAACTACTAATATCTATTTAAATTTTAAATTTATTAAGTTAGTAATTTATATTATTTATATTAGATGCTTTAAGCTTTTCTAGTAAAGAAAGCCGTAGGAGGCTGTCTAGGTGGAAATGAAGCTTCAAAGGCACTCTGCAAAATCACCAAGGTGACCTCGCTTCGGGCAATAGCCATCAGCGCAATGGGTCTTCCGTTATACTCAATGTACCCGAGTGGAAGAGAGCACAACGGAAACCCTGTCAGAGGTCAGTGATGCCACTGATACTTGGTTGACACAGTAGACGTACCTGTTGCGGCAGAGTACTTGCTGAACCCGCTGTCTGCTGGTCCTATGATCACGTCAATGCCATATTTGTCCAATGTGTCGGGGAAGTTCTTCCCAATCTTTCTGATGTGATCTATCAACTTCTGGCGCCGGTCAGAAGAGTGGTCAAACGCCACGGCACGTTCGATGAATTCCTGGTTCGGATATTCTATGAAAATGTCAACTCAGATATCTGCAACTTGGAGTTGAATGAAGATGAATTGATAATACCAGCGGGCAGCACGATATCTGCATGGGCTCTGTTCCACTCAGCCAGCTCCTTAGCAGATGAGACCTGTGCATCCTGCACTCCTCTCAGATACTCGTTGAAATCGCGCTCAAAGTCAGCCACTGTCCTCTTATTTAGCAAGAAAACTGAACGCAAGAACGGTTGACTCGAACGCACCCATAAGTTCAACTAGAGAGTTCGCGCCTTCGAAATCAAATGCACTGTCATGCTCAAGGCTGACGAAGTGGTAATAGGCTTTTGCAAGCGTCTTCATGCGCTCGTATCCTTCCAACGTGGCTCGTTTCTTCCATATGTAAGCTAAATAACCTCAAACGAAACAGGCTCGCGGACTCACGATCTGTTCAATCGCTTCGGGTACTCGTGTCCGCAAATCTTCGTTGTATCGGAATTTCTCTGGGTCTAGAGTGCCGATGCGAAGCTCCCTCCATCCATTTGCACCTTTCAGCGCAGCTGAATACCCGCCGTCGGGAATATCTGGTATGTTCCCGTCCATGAGAATTGTCAGGAGGTCCGCAGTGTCTTTAGCAGTACTGCACATGGGCCCGGCGGTATCCAAATAGGAGCTGACAGGCATAATGCCAGCGTTGGGGATAGAGCCTAGTGTTGGCTTTATGGTGTATAGTGAATGTCGTGACGAAGGCGAGATGAGTGACCCTTCGGTTTCGGTACCTATAGCCATTGGCGCGAGGCCGGCGGCAACTGCGATACCAGATCCCGATGATGAGCCTCCGGTGCTCTGCTCGCCATTTGATGAGAGAAAATTCTAGACATTCAGAGGGTGAAGACATACACTGTGACCTCCCAGGCCGTCGGACATGTTTTGTCCCCCAACAATGTAGGGGTTATGAGACTGCCCATGGAGTGCGGACCAGCCGCAACGGATTCCGGTGCCTCTGAGGCCAATCGTTCAGCTTTACTCTCGTTGATTAGGGCTCATATAATTACCTACTTGAACCACATCATTTCCTATACATGGCCTGCAGGTTAGTTCCCACACCGACAACTTAGAGGAAGAGGGGGGGGGGGGGAGGGGGGGGGGGGGGGGCATCGGTCTTACCGAGAGGGTAGCTTTGCCCAGAATAATAACGCCAGCAGCCAGAAGCTAAAATAAGATATTATATTAGACACACCAATCACTTGATACGTACTCAAGGGAATATGGCAACGAACCCGGTCGACGATTGGGCCATTCTTGATGTTTGTAGCACCAACGAGGGCAAGGCTGCCCCCTGTGTTGTCCATCTTCATACTGGGCTCGGTCCCCACGTTATCCTACGACCGACCAGTTAATTTCAATCGTCGCGGAGAAACAATAGTGTCGTGATGGCATGCCTTTAGAAGAATAGGGATCCCGTGCAAGGGACCGAGGACCTCGCCTGCCGATCGCTTTGCGTCAAGCTCCTTCGCCTGTTCGATGGCATGAGGGTTGAGTTTATAGACAGCCTTGAGATAGCCGTTGTATGCCAGAATCTGTCTGTAGTATTCGCTCAAGATCTGGACGCTGGTGATTTTACCCGAACCCAGCATCTCCTGAAGCATTGCAGCAGAAGTTGTTCGTGGGTCGAAGAGAGGCGGGTCATCCGTCACCGTTGGAATCCACCCCGCAAGATGCGCTTTGCCCAAGGGCCCGGCCCCGATGAAGGTGGTCATGGTGAACCTAGGATTGTCAGAAGGGCGTTAGATGATGCGAATTTAGGATTAGAGACCTAAAACGGCTGAGCATACCGAGGTACGAAGTAAACTCAATTGACTTGATGTGGGTTTGTAGCAAGGCTCGTCCAAGTGGCTTTGCCTTTGATCCTCCCTGCCATCACGATGCCCCGAAGAGGCCCCGCTCGATCCCAGCTCAACCCCTCCCTTCCTACTTCGTATGCCACCCATCAGAAGTCCTTGGCCAATCAGTGTGTGACGAGCATTGATCAATGCAGCCAACATTGAAGAATTTCCCAGCCAGTGTAGTGGTGTAGTGTCCCGGGCCTAAGCAGTCACTTCGACGGTATCGAGTACTTCGTACTGACCGGACATCGTGGCATCACCTCAAATTGAACCCCACACGGCATCGGACGCGAAGTACTTGTATCCCACAGCTCAACCACCGTCCGTCCACAAATCGGACCGGCGGCCTGGAGGTCATTCCGGTCCGCAAAGAAACAGATATGTATTGAATCATGACCACAGGTTCTTTGCTCTTGAATTTTCCGTTGTTCTTTATGCTTCCGGCTTCGGTCCCGGCCGAGTAGACTTCCGGGTCGGAGTTCGAGCCCTAACTCGCACTCCGCAGTCGTGATAGTTTCTTGCGAGTTGTTGATCTTGAGAACTTCGGACAAGCAAATCAAGACACAGCATGTTAGATCATGTGATTGCTCATGCAAATAGATGTCAGCGGATTCTTTCCTCCTCAACTTGTATCCCCCCCCCCCTCTCCCTCTTCTTCTTCTTCTTCTGCTTCTCCTCCTCCTCCTCCTTCTCCTTCTTTCGAGTCCCCTGGCTCCTCGCTGCACCAATCTCACTACGAGAGCTTAGTAGTTTTGGCCAGGAAAAGCCGCTCAAAAGGGCGAGCTGGAGGATGGAGATGTGGATGTAAACGTGAACGTTGCAGTTTATTCTATCCAACTATTAACGAACCATGTAGTCCAAGCTTAATGCTTACTCTTACTTTATACTCTTATTAATATTATGGTAATATATAATATTAATATCTTCTATATAAAGAATACTTTAGAGCGTCCTATTTAAAAGTTATTTACTAATAAATATATATAAATATATAATTTATAAAATATTTAAATAGTTTTTTAAAAAATTTTAAATTTCTTAATAATTTAAAAATTAATATTTAAAATATTAAGTATATAAAATTTATATATTTAAATAAATATAATAAAAATAATATTATTTTATTATAATAAATTTTTTAAATAATATATTAATAATATATTATTATTAATATAAAGAATATAATACGAATCTCTTTAGGAATAGTTTAGGAATTCTAGTCGTGTAGTAATAAAAGTGGTCGTGTTGTAACAAGTCCTTATCTTGTTCTTGTTTTCTAGACACTTGTGATGTGAAAAGTTCAGGGTCTCACGTCGCTTAAACCTGCGCTTAGGGGAAACCCTCGGCGGCCATTCCGACACAGGCTAGCTGCGGTGAGGAACGATCCCCCTCTCTTCCCAGGCTCGCCCCTTGCTACGGCTACAAACCAACAATTGGATTTGATTCATTAGATCCAATGTAGATCCGCGCTTTGCCGGCGCCCGCACCCCCAAAATGGGGACCGGTGCAAACCAACCCGCCTTCACCATGAGCACCAGCGAGGATTATACTTTTCGGTCTATAATAAGCCCCCTCCCCGGTCCAATCGTTGTCCATGCATATCTTAGCTTTCTGTTCGTTCCACATAATCTTTGACATCGATCTACTATCTTCTGCCGTCCATCTTTCTTGTAGACTCTTCTCTTCCTCTTGTGTCTTGAATAGATCCTAGAAGCTTCTAAATCGCTTTGACGTCTTGAATCCTTCCCAGACCTTAGAACTTGAACTTGCCACGAGGTAGATCAGACTCACTCTAGACTTATCTGAACCGAAACCACCACCCATCATGGCGCCACATGCAAACGAGAGCCCCAATGGCAATAACACCTCTTCCGTTACCAATTCCCGCCTTCACGCCGCCTCCACCGACGCCGCCATCGCTGCCGAGAACGAATACGCTGCCCACAACTACCACCCCCTCCCCGTCGTCTTCTCCCGCGCCCAGGGAATCTACGTATGGGACCCCGAGGGCAGGAAATACATTGACTTCCTCTCCGCCTACAGCGCTGTGAACCAGGGCCACTGCCACCCCGAGCTGGTCAAGGCTCTCTGCGACCAGGCGGGCAGGCTAACGCTGAGCTCGAGGGCCTTCTATAACGATGTGTTCCCGAAGTGGGCCGAACTCGTGCAGAACGTGTTTGGGTACGACATGGTGCTGCCCATGAACACGGGTGCCGAGGCGGTCGAGACGGCCATCAAGATTGCGAGGAAGTGGGCGTACAAGGTGAAGGGTGTTGAACAAGGCAAGGCGCTAGTCTTTTCTGTTGAGGGCAACTTCCATGGCCGAACGGTAAGTCAAGGATTAATAAAAGGTGCCGGGAAAGTTGGTTCCTGCCTGCTAATGCGCGACAGATGACTGCAATCTCCCTCTCGACAGATCCTGAATCAAGAGACAACTACGGCCCATATGTGCCGGGCATTGGCTCCAAGATCCCGTCGACCGGCAAGACGATCCGCTTCAACAACGTCGCCGACATCGAAGAAACGCTAGAGGCCCACGGCAAGGATACCGCCGCCTTCATAATCGAGCCCATCCAAGGCGAAGCTGGCGTCGTAGTTCCCGACGACGACTACCTCACGCGAGTCCAAGAGCTCTGCAAGAAGCACAACGTCCTCCTCATCTGCGATGAGATTCAGACCGGCATTGCGCGGACGGGCAAGATGCTCTGCTCGCAATGGGCCGGCATCAAGCCCGATATCGTCACCCTCGGCAAGGCCATCGCCGGCGGCATGTACCCCGTCAGCGCCGTCCTCAGCAGCAAGGAGATCATGCTCGTCATCGAGCCGGGAACCCACGGATCGACCTTTGGCGGCAATCCCCTCGGCGCGGCCGTGTCCATCCGCGCCCTCGAGCTCGTCAAAGAAGAAGACATGGCGGCCAATGCGGAGAAACTCGGCCGCATCTTCCGAGACGGCATCACGGCGCTCAAGTCCCCCGTCGTCCAAACCGTTCGCGGAAAGGGTCTTCTCAACGCCGTCGTTATTGACGAATCCAAGACCAACGGCCGGACGGCGTGGGATCTCTGCATCAGTCTGAAGAACAAGGGCGTGCTGGCTAAGCCTACCCACGGTAACATTATCCGGTTCGCGCCACCGCTTGTGATTACGGAGGAGGAACTCAGGAAGGCCCTGGGTATTATTACAGAGGCGATTGAGGGGTTGCCGAACGCGGAGAAGGCCGCGCATTAGATTGGCGATTTACACAAATATGCATGTGCAAGAAGAGGGGCTTATACAGTGACGTGCTCCAAAATTCACGCATCAGTTTTTTTTTTTTTCCTTTTCCTTTTGGCATTCTTCAAGCTTATTATAACGAGAGGAAACATGTGGCGTCATCTAGTGAGCCCTTGATGGGCACGGGGGAGTTCACTGGGAATTGTCTGTTTGATTCTATGAGTTGGATATACCAAGTGGCAGTTGCGTCTCTTTTTGTATGAGAAGAAAAATGGAACAACGGACGGGAGGCCCAGCATTGATTTCCCCGTTGAAACTACAGACTACTACTACTACTATATAAACACTACGAGTTCACGACGGCCCAACAAGAGACTCCATTCTAGAATGACGCAGATCTTATACGTGAGATGCCCATAACTGAACTGAAGGCAGGGAAGGCTAATAGAAAATTGCGAGGTTCTCCATCTCTGCCCTTGTATATAGCCCATGGCAAGTGCTCTAACATGTAACTTACTGCGCCGGGGGGTGGGAATGCGTGTAATACCCTAGCCCTTCTTTTTTCCTGTTTGTTTGTTTACCGGGACGAATGGGCCTTCGGGAGGCCACGGCAGAACGCATTTGTGGTGCTTCTCCGTTTCAGGCCGGGGAGGTTGGAGTGCGTGATACGAGCCATGTCGTGGGAGGATGGCGTTTGTAACACGGAATTGGCGTTGGTAAGGGCACAGGGCATACGGGCACAGGGTCTCGGGAGTCGGGAGATGCGGGAGATACCGACGGGAAGCAGAAGATTGAGTTGTTGAGAAGCACTCGTTGCTGTGTCGAGGGGGATGTGTATCCCGGTATCTGGGCTTGGATAGATCTATCTACGACACCCGGTGTGAGGTCCAGTTGCCTTGGGGAACTCGCGGTATCGCGAAGTGCGAGGTGGTTTCTCTGACACAAGGGTAGGGTTTATGTCCACGATGCGGACCAAGAAACAAGCACATACGACCATAGCTAGTGGGAATCTGAGGGTCCCGTCCGCTCCCCTGTACATAAACCACGGAGCGCCGGCGTTAGTAGTTGGGTCGGTGACGACCAGCGAATCCCCGGTGTTGTATGTCACCTCTTTTTTTGCGAATAGCCTCCTTCGTCTCTTTTTTGCTACCCTTTTCGACTCTTATCTCGCCTCAATCGAGATGGTCATTTCTCCCGCTCTCAGTCTCATCATTCACTTCAAGTTTTGACTTATCCTCACCTAATCGCCTGTACTTCTCTTCTCTCCCCTCTGGGGTTGAGAGGGCATTGGGGATGATGGTCCTTATTCCGGCCCGGCTCTCTCACACGAATCGGAAAGACCGGGGCAGCTCGCCTCATCTTCTCGGTTCGCTCCAATGGAACCGGCCAAGGAAAACAAAGATAGTGCTCCGGACACCAATAGGCCGCACACGAGCCGATCTCGGGATTTGAACAGGTCATGCACTCGGACCATCTCACCCGGCGTTCAACACTACCACTAGCATAATTCCTCCCAGTTCTCATCGATGGCCTCATGAAGGATTCTCTTCTCATGACGCCATTCGGTTAGAGCTAGACCGAGCCTGGTGGTTTTTAGTCTCGCAAGGGATATTAGGAGCCCTCCTTCCTGGAGCCTGGGTTATACAAATTGGGAATCTTTTTGCTGATAATACCAGGCAACAATTAAAATTCCTAATGTCCTCTAATTTTTGGGTGGGAAATACTTGGTAGGCATCTTCGATATCTCAGCCCGCATCCTCATTCTCGTACAGTTCTGCCTAGAAAAATGCAGACCCCCGATGCATCAGGGCGTCCCGGATGTACATTCCGCTTTGAACGCGGATACCTAAAAAGCCAAGGGTCTGAGCAGATGCTGGAAGCCAAGCTCCGAACAGGCTGGGGGACGGTCAAGGTAGCGGGCAGCCATGCATTGGACCAACCGGAGGCTCAAATCTAGTCCTACGAGGGACGACAGTTTTTGATCGGCTGGCCGGACCTCAGCATGCCTGCTTCAACTCTTGCATAATGTACTTTGATAAATAGCATACAAGGACCAAGGACATGCTGTTGAGACAGCTGCGGCTCTGTACGCATTTGGAAAGCAGGCGACAGAGTCCGCACCCTTCTCTTATTACGACGAGGCACAAGTGCAACAAATCAAGTTCTGGGAGTTTAAAAAGAGAGACAGAGAGAGAGAGAGAGAGAGAAAGGGAGAGAGAATAAAAATGTAGGTCAGACCACCTAGAACATTGAAGGGAAGGGTGGTGAGCATGGCTCCAAGACAGCACTTGAAGCGAAGTCGCTACGTCAGTGGTGTAGGTCTGGCCCAGGGGTTGTTCCCACCTCCATCCATGCGAGCATCTCAGAATGGCAAGTTGATAAAGCCTCCCTAGGGCGAAGTGGAAAAAAATGCCAGTGCTTCGTAGACGAAAACGGGGATTGGATGATTCCCATCCTGACCGATATTGCTGATAAGGGGGGGATGAGGCTCGGATGGTGGGAAGCTTTACGAAGTAGAGGTGAGGAGCGTGTGCATGCACAAGTCTACAAGCCATTGATCTATCATCAATACGTCGTACCTCGTCGCCGGGTAGCTGAGTGTGGGATAATTAATTGTATTTTTGCTTCGTGCATTAGACCGGGCACCGGTCTGCGTGTAAACTAATAAGATTTCGGGTAAAATTTACGAGCTTTCAGAATGGAGATGATATCGACGCGAGGTCAGATCCCATCATTGATCTGTTTACCTTTGGTCCAACTGTACTTCGTACCCTACATCGAAATCTGCCCTCAGAGATGAGCTCTAGATGTCAGGTGATGGCGCAATGGATGACATTTTCTTCGTGGCGGATGGCGACGACCGAAAACGGGGCCGGCGATGTGGCAACAGTGATTTTGACAGGACCGAGTCTGTCCAAGCTCCAAGCAACGTCAGATGTCAGGGACCTGATGTTGCTCCAAAGTACTAAGGTAATGCGACGTAACGAAGTAGCTAGATTCGATGCAGAGCCGAGGAGAGATGGTAAAGCACAAGGAGAGATGAAGAACGACAATAACAACATTGGACCTGAAGCAGAAGAAATGGTGGTGGTGAGCGTCCACCAGCTCAATCAAGTCCTCCCACGTATGAAGGAATGATTAGTCCTGGTCCTGTACGGCCCTGTACAACCACCACCACGACCATTGCGATCGGTCAATACAACTTTGCTTTTGCCGGATGTACGAAGCATTGCAGGAAGGATTGATGGATTGATGTTCGTTTTCTTCACAACGTGAGGGGGCAAACAATTTACAGTTTACATCAATTTCTCAGGCATAAAAAAAACTAAGGTAAAAAAAAAATAAAAGAAAGGAAATGAAAAGAAAGAAAAAAATAAAAATAAAAGAAAAAATAAAAGAAAAGAAAAGAAAAGAAAGAAAAAAGCTGGTGTGCTCCCAGGCAGACTCAATGTATAATATTGAAGTAACAGTTGGTGGTGTTGCAGAACACTGAAGGGCAGCCTGGATTCATCATTGATCCAATCCCCTCCACCCGTCTTCGGTCAGTCAGTGCCATCGGTGGATGAAAAGGCAAACGGGAGGTGGGTTTATGGTGGCCAAACTAATGATGCGCGATTCTGATACGACGCGGATTAGCCTAGGTGACTTGATTCTGCGGCGTTGAAGAGGACTTCTACTTCGTAGACTGGCACTGGTTGGACCGGCTAGAGGTACGAAGGAGTCGAGGGAGCACGGCTCTGGTTTCTGGTTTCTAGTTTCCAGTTCACAGCCGACCGACGAAGCTGCAAGTAGACGGCTTGTACATGAGTACGAAGTACAAAGCCAGTACGAGACGAATACTTCGTACTTTTGAAGTCAGTGATAGTGTAGATTGATTGATCTTGACATTGACTGACTGGGCAACCCCACCCACTGCAATGTGAGCACTGAGGGTGTATCTGCACACCCACCCACAACATACCGAATCTTGCAAAGCGTCCACTGCCTGGCTAACCACTAATACTGGAGTGTCCTGATACGATGATGCCTCAGGGAAGAGGGTGTGCGAATTAAATGATCTAATCAACGAGCTAAGATGAACTGCGCACAGGGTCGCCGAAGAACGCGGGTAATGCTAGACCCACGTTTCTAGAAACCAGATCCCGAGACCGGCAATGCCAGGCAAACATTCGAACTCTAACAAAGGTTATCCACTCCCCACTCAAGGATGACCCTTCTTTATTCCGAAACACGGCCTATAGTATTAAGTGAGTATACTCTCAAGCTCGAGCGAGAGCCCGGCTGCGCATTGGATTTTGCTGTATAATAGTATAGTAGAAACAAGGCGAAGAGGAAGAGTTGGTACTCTTTGCGAATGCGAATATTAGGGATGTGCTGCAAGGTCTCAGGGCCTCCCTCAGGCACTTGTTTATATGGCACAGGGTTGATGTGCCTTCTGCAGATGCAGGAGAGAGGGTCCCATCAAAATGGCCCAACGAGCTGTCAGCTCTGTCCATGAGGATGGACTTTGGAGAGGATACAGATAGTTTCCGTCAATAACAAGAAGCCTTCCTGAGGGAAACACCGAACTCTCACTCCTCCCACAAGCCTATTATGCGGACCTCGGATCAAGTCAAACCATGATAATTTCAAGGCAAATTATCCCCTTGGGTCCCAGGTATTCGCAGCCAAGCACATGCTATTTCGCATTTCGCATTTCGCCTTCTCGCCAGACCGTTGAAATATGACCAGCCGCCGCCGGATGCGCTGCTGCGCTGCATGATGTGGTAGTCACCCAAGCTCTTATCGTTAGTGATAACATATGCATCTCGGGCGGGGCGGAGAATGCAACCAACCACTCCCACAATGGTCTCTCGGGAGTAACCTTTGCCCACTGTGGAAGCTCGAATGCTAATACTAGGATCTAGTTTACTAGTCCAGATTCCCTCCAGGTCGGGCTGGGAGCGCACTTGCAAGAAACGAAGGGGCATTTACGAATGATTGATGATTGTCTATTTCTTGTTATCGGTCACAAGTCATGAATAGCATTGACTGGAAAACAGCCGATAAGGGAGAATGACGCACTAACACTCTCGTATCCTGAGGAGAATAGGCAGAAAAGGGTCGTAACCAACAAACTCGTGCTTCTATGTTTCGCCAGATGGTGCTTGGGAATCGGCAAAGAAGAAAGTAGAGACAGGGGGTGGGGCATTTTGTAGGTACTACAGTCTGTTTAGAAGATACTAGTCGCATTATATAGACCACACGTGAATATAAGTATATCTTAACCTGGATTCAGTAACCCGTCGATACGTCATGTCTCTTCCTGGTTGGCTCCTTTGATTCTACGAAGTACTTTTAGTTGCATCAAGCGAGCGTTGTTCCTAGAATGCCCGGCACATTGAATCACATCCCTGTATTATCATGAGTTAGGTACTGAGGCGACTGAGGCGACCGAAGGGGAAACTCAACGAGTGCATTAAACAAAAATCCACACTTTGTCGTCGTGCACTGGTTTACGAAGTAACTTCAGATGCAGTGGACCAGAGGACAAGGATATTTTTCCCCGCAGGGAGTACAATGTGTTGAAAGAATTCATCAATCGATGGCGTTGTTCCCTCAGGAGCGGACATCAATGTCGGGGAGCAGTCCGGTGGTTTCATCTTGCAGGTCCCACTAGCTGAACGATGGGCATGGTAACGACCAAAACATGGTTGAAGGCGCGAGAGCTGTTTGGTCTGTAGTGCATTCGGCTGAAGGCATCTGAATTGCCTAGAATCAATATTAGGAGAAGAAAGGAGAACATGTCGCATGTAACGATCACTAGAAGTGGTCCCATGCAGAGACAGCAGATGACGTTCAAAGCGCAATATCGATTAGTCTGATCTGGTCAGGAGCCAAGGAAGGGAGTGTTATACCAAGACCCACGGTGGTAACAGCAAGAGTCAAAGGGCGCTGGTTCGTCAATTTGTGCTTGTGATGGGCAATTCCCAGGGAAAGGGAAAGACTCGGCCGGCGTCAAAGTCTGGCCCATTAGCTCCAGTCCGCGTTGCTGTTGACAAGTGTGGAAGATCATTTGAGAGGGAGCAGCGGGCTCTGTGCGCCAGTGCCATCCAAACTTTTGCAATTGCCAGGCTCTTCTTCAGCACACATCTACTTGGTAATATTCCCGACTTAAGAATCTAAGAACCAGGGCTTACTCTGATAAGCAAAATCCTATTTTTCTACAGTTCGGCTAGGACTGCAGAGAGTTCGAACTGCCAACGTAGAACCGGCAACTGCATCAAGCCAAATCTGTCCGGAAATGATCTGAAGAGAATAGACCTATTGACCATCCATTCAGCGGAGATGCGTGCCCTGCCTTCGCAAACCTTGATAGAGGCGGCGGGATCTACTTCGTGCTTTGTGCAAATGGGGGACATGAATCTAAACCTCTGGCCCCTTCTGGGCTCCTCAGCGCCTTAACTCTTCCTAACTAACGTTTGCATACTTCGTACACTTGCCCATAGTTAAGCACCCCCCCTTTTTTTTTTTTTTTTTTTTTTTTTTTTTTTTTTTTTTTTTTTTTTTTGTTGTTGTTGTTGTTGTTAAGAAGGAGAGCAAGAAGTACTGCCCAACCCGGACCGTGTACTGAGGTACATTGAATTTGATTCTTCAACTTTCTGTGATAGGTAAAAAGGTTTAGGTCCCTGACCTCCGTATGCGAGGGTGCCAATGACCATGGTTTGACCAGACAGGCGCTGAAGGCTAGGACGTTTTAGGAGTCAGTCCTATGACTACTTACTTCGTACTCTTACTTCACACTGATACTTTACAGTAGAAACCGAGCTCCTCACCCACACCCTACAACCCACTCATTACCCCATTCCTCCTGCACTGGATGAAGCGTCGTCTGCAGGGAGTGAAGGTGGCCTGGGGTTGTTGGTCGGTCCTGGAGAGAAACCCCCAAGGATGAAGTAGGATACAGTACAACGGTCACATGAACCTGGTGGCGGCATGGCACGGAGGTACCCCTGTCGCGCTTCCCCAACATCTTAAAAGAGGACATGCAAGCCTCGCTTGAATCCATGTACAAGTGCATTCTAGCATTATTATTCCCGGGCTTGGTCTTGTCTTGTCCTTCAACATGACCTAAACCTACAGAAGAGATCAGGGAGGGGGCCTCCTTGTTCCTGCTTTATCCGTACAGTATGTGCGGTGGTGGAGGTTTCTAATCATGCCGGATAGAGTCCGGGAATCGGTCAAGGAACATTGAACATTACGATTAGTGTATTACGAAGTACACCCCGAACCAGATGATTGATTGTTGATCTATTGTTAGCGCAAGTGCTTTACCCTGAAGCGGCGGATCCAGTTCTTGAGGTTCTTCCGGAACATTATTTTATGGCTGGCACTTCAAGTTCAATGCTCTTTGTACACTCCACGTCCCACGCTATAATAGAACAACATACACAGTGCATTCCCTGGCCCCCTCCCCACCATTCCCGCTGCATCTGTCCAATGCCCATCATCGATCAGAACCCCCAACTCGACCATCGAGTCACGCTGCTCCCCCGTCGCTTCTGCTTTGTCCTCAACAATATTCATTCTCCTGACCTTTCAAACTTTCTTTCCCCCCTCAGCTCGTTGCCAGTTCCTCTAGATTTCCCCCACTGCTCTGCACGATCGACCTGACCTGACCTATCCTGTCCCATCCTGTCCTATTCTTGAGCATAGTGCCTATTGTACCGAGTCGTAGGCGGTGAGCATATTTCGCCAAACCACTCAACTGCGAAGCAGGAGCCAAGCGTGACAGGGCGTTGGCCCATACCCAGACCCGTTTTCTGCCTGGCAGGTGACTAAAAGGGTACTTTTTCCCGCCTTTTCTTCATGTACATTCGTACCCACCCACGCCCACCGCCTAAATGTACTTTGTACCTTCCATCACCTAAACTACGCCTTGCGCCTTCCAGACCTTCTGCCACTTGACCCGGAGAGCTTAGCGCTCTCGAATACGTCAAAGCCTGTATTAGTCACGTTCAGTCACTCGCCCTCACAGGCTCTTTCCCTTCCTCCTCGCCCAGAACCCAGCTTCTTCTCGCGACTTCCGATTTAATACCTCCCCAATATCACTAACAAGACACTCCAGGACTTTCGACGGCTTCCTCGATTCCATCTATCTCCAGAAGCAACCCCGAATACTCAGTTTACACTCCTACGAGCCGTCGTCAACCTCTCTTCCACCAGCCATACTTCCTGCTGGTCGTTCAACCCTTCTTAGACCGTCCCGCGTACAGCATCCTCCGAGCCTTTTCGATTTCTTGCTGCCTTACATTAGTTTCCAGCTGCGAAGCGACCAGTACCGCCTCCTCTGTTCTGCCTACAGAAACCCTTCTGCCTTCAGCAGTCTTCGACATTATTGTTTTAGAATCCGACCTCTTCTCCAACCTCTTGGGCCTATAGAATTCTGCCGCAAGCATCGTGTACATGACTCCCAACGCTGCCGACGTCTTTCGAATAGATTAAGCCTCCGGGCTGCTCTCACGACTCCTACCTCATACCCCTACCTACTTCCGCTTCTCGGCCCCCCCAAGGCCTCGACCTACACACTATGGCAGACCCGCGTAAGGGCTCGTCGTCCTCCGGGCGTGAGAAGCACGGTCATGTTCAAGTAGGAAACTTCGTCGTCGGCGCGGAAATCGGCAAGGGCAGCTTTGCCCAGGTTTACATGGGATGGCATAAGGTAATCCAGCTACACCGTTTCCTGCGAACTCTTGCCTTGCATACCGGACTTCCTCCTGTGGTTTTCCCCCTCTTCGCCTTGGTGTTAGTTTCAGTGCCGTTTATAATTCTGGGTGTTTTACACCCGTTCTCGCACTGCTTCTCGAGTACTATGCTTGCTCTTCCTGGCACCTGCAAAGTCGGCTCCTGCACCCAGAGACGAACCAAGCTAACAAACTCTCTCCCTGCTACAGATGTCTCGAGCAGCCGTAGCTATCAAATCCGTCGAGATCGACAGACTAAACAAGAAGCTCAAAGAGAACCTCTATGGAGAAATACAAATACTGAAAACACTTCGCCATCCGCACATTGTAGCTCTACACGACTGCGTCGAGTCGAAAACACACATAAACCTGGTCATGGAGTACTGCGAGCTTGGCGACCTGTCATTCTTCATCAAGAAACGAGACAAGCATGCCACTCACCCTGCGACCTACGACCTGGCGCGAAAGTACCCATGCCCCCCTAATTCGGGTCTTAACGAGGTTGTCATTCGTCATTTCCTGAAGCAGCTAGCTAGTGCCCTCAAGTTCCTCAGAGAAATGAACTATGTCCACCGAGACGTAAAGCCGCAAAACTTGCTACTGCTCCCGTCCCCAGAGTACCGAAAAGTCCACCCGCGAGACATCCTCGAAGCAAGCCAAGATTCGTTGATCCCCATCGCCGGACTCGAGTCTCTCCCCATGCTAAAGCTCGCCGATTTCGGATTTGCCCGAGTACTCCCATCTACATCCCTCGCGGATACGCTCTGCGGTTCGCCCCTATACATGGCACCCGAGATTCTGCGATACGAACGGTATGATGCCAAGGCTGACCTCTGGTCCGTGGGAACTGTTGCCTTTGAAATGGCTACAGGAAAGCCGCCGTTTAGGGCGCGAAACCACGTCGAGCTCCTTCGCAAGATTGAGGCCAACGAGGACGTAATCAAGTTTCCGCGGGAAACCAACATCAGTCCGGAATTGAAGGCGGTGATTAGGGGTCTACTGAAACGCAACCCTGTTGAGAGAATGAGCTTCGAAAAATTCTTTGCCGATGAAGTCATAACTGGGCCCATTCCAGGACTTGTTGAAGATGATATCCCCAAGCCTATCCCCATACCCCAGGAGCTCAAGGCTGCTCCTCTACTTCCGCCTCTGGAAAGGCCCAGGCGCTCACCAGACCCTCCTAGGGAAAACATTATACCGCACTCTCCTATTGAAACAGGGTCTAAATCGCCGCTTGTTGGAAGTCCAGGTCCAGGCACTCGCACGGCGGCGCTGAACCCCACTCACCGCGACGCCGGCACTGGTCTCGGCATCCGCCAGCATCCACTCCCTCAAGCTCAAGCAGGGACGTCTAACTCCCCACGCAGACTGTCCGACGTTACTTCCGGCCGTCTTCGAGACAATCAATCATCACCACCCTCATCTCTACTTACCGAACACGGTATCAAGAAGCGGGGTCGCGTCCAAACCAGCCCGCTCCCAATAGAGGAGCAAGAGAAAGCAGCCCAAGAGGTTGCATTTGAACGTGACTATGTGGTTGTTGAGAAGCGGCAAGTTGAAGTCAATGCCTTCGCTGATGAGATGGCCGCCAATCCGCGCCTCGGTGGCCATGGAAACACCGGTACTTCACCGAGATCTGGCCAAGTAGTGCGACGCGCTACGCAGACAAGCTCGACAGGAGCCGGAGCTAACCAACAATCTCGAGCAATTCAAATTGCCCAAGGCAAAGGCCATCACACTCACCAAGGCTCTTATGACAAGGGAGCTTCTGCTGCGGGCAGTAGCCCAATCTCGGCAAGCAGCGCCATCTCGAAGGCAATACAAGATGCAAGCCTTCGACTCTTCGGTTTCAAGGTTCCCCCCGTTCGAGTTGGAAAGGGGCAATCGCCGCCTCTATATAGCCCATTCCCCGCCTACCCGATACCCGCTAACCAAGCCGGCCTACTTGAGGATGGCAAGCGCGGCGCATCGCCGGATGAGGATGCCCGAGTCGCCCAAGCGATTGAAGAGTATGCTAACCGCAGCGACTGCGTTTACGGATTCGCGGAGGTGAAATTTAAGCAGCTCTTTCCATTGGCACCATCGATGGAGCACGGACTAGGTGGTGCGTCAGCTGAGGATATGGATCCTCGAGATGAGGGATTGACCCTGGACGCCGTGGTCACTTTGTCCGAAGAGGCGTTGGTCCTTTATGTGAAAGCGCTGTCTATGCTAGCAAAGGCTATGGACATTGCTAGTCTCTGGTGGCAACGCAAGACGCAGCGCGAGCCTAGCCCAAATAGCCGAGATGGCCAAGGGTCCCAGTTTCTCACCATGCGTATCAACTCGGCGGTGCAATGGGTGCGAACACGCTTCAACGAAGTTTTGGAGAAGTCGGAAGTAGTTCGACTAAAGCTTGTGGATGCGCAGAAACAACTTCCAGAAGATCACCCGAGCCATCCAAGCAACCACCAGGGTGACTCGAGTTTTGATGCTGGAGAGAAGCAAGTGTACTTGACGCCGGGAATCAGTGCAGAAAAGCTCATGTATGACAGAGCAATCGACATGAGTAGAACGGCAGCGATTGACGAGATTGCAAACGAGCACTTGAAGGATTGCGAGGAGTATTACACCACGGCCATTCGAATGCTCGAGGCTGTTCTCGACGTTGATGACGAGTCTTGCCGATCAAGATCTGGTTCCACTTCTAAGGACACGAGGGTTGAGAATGGCCGCGAAATCGCGGGCGATCTCGACATCGAAGATCGTAAGGTGGTCAAGAAGAGTAAGTTCAAACCAGCGATATCCTTTATATTCTATCTACTTGTACACCTGCATTGAAAGTATACCTAGTACCTAGCGTTCGAGACTAACATTATTGCTATCTAGTGATCAGCCTGATCCGCGGCAGACTCTCGATGGTACGGAAGAAGCGGAGCGTAATTGCCGAAGCTGAGAAGGCACAGCTCGTCGCAGAGCGGCGGCGGAGTGGTGATATGACGCCGAAGAGCGTTCGTTCTCATGCATCATCATAAGGAAGCCGGCGCAATATGGCAAGAAGATTTTTTTGACGACGTGACGAACAATGGTTTGTTTAAAACGACATTACGATACCATCGTCGATGCCTCACGGCTTCATGTCTATACCTCTTTCATCTTTTTTTTTTTTTCCTTTAACCTCCCATTCTCTTTTTTTCCAAGGTGTCCTTGATAGCCTGCTCATTTTCTTCGCTTTTTTTCTTCATGGATGGCGCTCTAGCAACGGGACGTCCTTCCGATGGATTTTTATGGGGACGTTATTTGGATCGGTGTGATTGAAGGCTATACTCGGAGTTTGGCTGGATCCCTGGCGATCGATCTCTTTTTGCTTTTCCATTTTATTTTCTTGGTTTCGACATCTGGGACATGGCGACGAATCTCACATACATTGGCGTTTTCGCGACTTGCCTTTCTTCATCTTTTCCCTTCTATTCATTTCAGTTTTCTCTTCGTGTTCTCCTCGCGTCTTCCATTCCAAGGTCACTTCTTTCTTTCACATGAAAGCCTCTAGGATGAGGTGAGGAAACGGGGCGCATGGGATTCATACGGTCATGATGATGGTTACCCAATATGGCAATCACAGGACATTCATGTGGCTATTCGGTTTCCTAGTTTCTTTTTTCTTTTTTCTTTTTTCTTTTTTTTTTTTCGCCTTCTTCTCTTTTATCTCCTCTCATATGGAGCTTGAGTATGAACGCGCGTGTGTGTGGGTGGTTTCATGGAGTGGCTATCTGTGGTTACTTTGTACGACTTAGATTGACATGGTTTATACTTGGAAGGGTTCAGCGGCAACGGCAACGGCAGCAACGGCATCAGCATAGTCGAAGCCCAACAAAGTTTGAAGTTGGGGTAGCTGTTACAAGAGCTCGAAGGAGACAGAAACTTAAACTTTCAGCTAGGCCGCAACCCAAGAACTGGAACAGAAAAAAAAGGTCATAAAAACAAGGAGAATAAATTGAGCGCGAGAAGCTAAACACACACGAACTTTTTCACCACACCTATCCTCGATTCCTCGATCCCACAAAAAACTATACACTATACCGTGATAAGAAGGGATTGGCGCGTGACTGTGGGGTATGTAGCACTTGATTGAAGCCTCCTTGGTAGGTGGCTTGAGTTCAATGGTATTTGTCCGCCGCCTGCCTTAGCTCGGGTCAGTATAACGTCGAAGTTTGTCCTGGGGTTGCCACCCGACGATGGAGATCGGGTAGAGCACCGTACCGGGGGCGTACCTCGTGGAGACAAGAGGACAAGGTTTTGCCGGAAGAAGCAAGGGATAGGGTGGAATGAAAATCTGTCTTGAGCCCAACGAACCCTGGCTTGGCCGGGGAGCGTGGGGGGAGTGTGGTTTGGGTCGTGTGGGTTTGGGTGTTTCCTTACGAAGTAGAGTGTGGTTTACTTATTTCGGAAGAGCAGACAAATCAAAGTTGATAGTTGCGGGATCACAGGATTTGATACCGAGATGGAGGCTGAGCCGGACCTACGATTGTTCATTTAGCACATAACATGATTAGACTGGGAGAAGAATGTTTATTTGTGAAGGTGGATTGGACACTTTATTAAAGAAAAAGAAAAAAAAAAAAAAAAAAAAAAAAAAAAAAAAGCTCACAAAAAGCCATATCCGTAAATCAACGCAAGACGCCAAAAAAAAAGAAAAAAAATCCTTCCCCCCAAACGCCATCGCTCAAGAAACATCAAGAAACCCATAACAAGCCAGAAAAACACTCTTCGCCTTCCCCTTATCCGTCACCATCGTTCCCGCCCATCACTCAGCCCGCATCCCTTCCAGAAATCCTCCCCTGTGTCCAATCCATCTTCGTCCGTCCATGCATTCCCCTCTCCCCCTTCCATCCGCTTCCATTCCTCATCTCATCATCATCTTCTTCTTCTCATTTGGCATAGCATGCCCTTCACCATCGTCTCATTATCATCGTCGTCGCCATCGTCGTCATCATCGTCATCACGTGTGTGTGTGTGTGTGTGTGTGTGTGTGTGTGTCTCGGGTAGTGAGCTCTTGGTCAAATGCAGTTTCTCAGGAAGGCCGCCGCCAAGCAATAGAATGCAGGAGTCAATCCCGCCATGAATGTCGCACCAGTCTTAGTCGATGTAATGCTGACCGATGGATTGACAGAAAGTGGTTGGTTTGGTTCGTTCGAAAGCCTTCGAGACGCGTCGGCGGTGAAGAGATGCAATCGGACCACAACTTGGAACGAAAGTTGTTTGTTGGAAGCAGTAAGTCCCCGTCGTTTGGCACTGACAAGATGCCGTCGAGTGCCATAGTAGAAAAGTAGTTGTTTGTTTTATGCTCGTTTGTCTGAAGCCGGCGGGACGCGTTGGCAAGTAGTTGTAGATGTAACTGAGCAGCGATTTCAAAGAGATGTCGTGTTGGAGACATCTTGATCGTCTCTTGATGCCGCCGAGTGAATAAAAAAAGGTAGGTTGTTCGCCGATGGTGTCAAGGCCAGTCGAATGTTATATATAATAAAGAAACTTCGTTGACGGGAACAATGTTGAAAAGTCTGTGCCGGAGTATATATAGTGGGTGCTGCCCAAACATGAATGCGGATGCTGATACCCTGAGCCTCGAACCGCCAGAGGCAATGGCTGGTTTGAGAGCATGAGAGTGCCACAAAAGGGGAGCCTGGCAGCCTGGCAGAGCATAGAAAGGAACCCGAGCTTGTGTACAACACAACAAGTTGGGAGTTCAAGCCCTTGTGCCATGTCGTAGTAGTGACAGTGACATCGAGAATGGGCCTGGGTGCCTGGATGGCGACCAAAGAGACAAGCCTTCGGGGACTTGTATAGGTACGGAAGAGCACCGCGAAGAGCTTCAATCCTTTGGGGCGGCATTGTGCAAACGATGGGGCTTCCGAGACGGCATCTTCAATCGATCGATGGGAACTGATGCCCCAAACCTCGAAGACGTGATGAGGAAGACGGCACCCTGCCCAAACATGAAGGCAAGAAGATGATGAAGAAGGCTGGACACCGCCCAGACCCCGAAGACACGGTGATGATGATGACGGGACACCGCCCAACTCCCCAACTCCCCAACCCCCAGAGACATAATGATGATGATGATGACGGGACACCCCGGAGGGCCCCACCATGAGAGATAAAGCAAGAGGCAACAAGGCACGGAAGCCCCAATTCCTTACCAGTGGCATCGAGTGAGTTGTAGTAATCGATGCCGAGCCAACTCCCTTCATTCACGGCCATTTACCGCTGGTCTTACGATTGACGGCGTCGACCCAAGATCCCGGATCGGTCGGCGCCCCGGAGGTCTCTTCCTCAACGCGTCCCAAAACCCTTCTGGGAAAGGGGCGCTGAGGTTGAGGCCGCCCAGGAGTGCCGGCCGCACCGGTCTGCTGAGCCCTGGCCTGCGCAAGAATGGCCGGATTCACGTTGCTCCTGAACCTCATTGCGCCCACGTTCTGCTCTGAGTAGAACGGGTTGCGACGAGGCAGGCTCGCAGTGGCAGGACCGGACCCACCAGGCGGTAGTGGCGTGGCAGAAGGAGGCTGGTACTGGCGAGGCATCGGGTGTTCACGGAGAATCTCCGCAAACTGCTCCCGGAGGCTCGACGAGACTGGCTGCTGAGCGGGGGCAGGCCGCGATTGACCCCGTGGAAGGGAACGGACGAACGGGTTTCCACGACCAGCAGGAGAACCAAGTTCGACTTGGCTCCTTTGTTGCTGCTGATCGGGGAATACCGGTCCACCAGCCCTACCCACACGCGGGCTTTCCAAATTCCGGACTCGCAGAGCGTGCGAGTCACTGCCGGGGAGAGGCAGAGCCTTCATCCCCATGCGGCTGTTGGGCAGGACGTCCAACAGTTCACGCCCAAGATCCACGATGGGCGTAACTGTTGGGATCCCCTTCCTACGGATGCCCTCCATGGCCTGGAAGACGCCCTCGTTGAGCCTCAGGAAAGGATGAGTGACGGCCTCATGGACCGTCATCCTTTCCGTCGGCTCGACGCGAAGACATCGTTTGATGAAATCCAGGACATGGAGTGACCGTTGGTCCCGTTTGGAAGCGAACAAGCCAATGAGTCTCTCATCGACTTGTTCTTGGGCCACCTGCACACGGAATTCGAAATGAGAGCGGGCCAAATCTGGAATCCCGTGCTCTCTCCCGAACAGGTCAATCACGACCATACCAAGCGACCACATGTCCACACTTGGCGTTTGCACGCTCGTGCGAAATTGGACTTCTCTATAGAGACAAGGTCAATCAGTAAAATTGGTTCCGACAATGACGAGCGAGGGTGAACAAATGAAGAGTAACGTGGTTCACTGGGGAGACTGGGAAAAGAAAGAAGGAAATGAAGACAGGAGAAAATGAACGTACGGTGCCTGGTATCCCATGGTTCCCACGCCTGACACCAGCCTTCCAGAGGCATGGATGCCAGCGCAGCCAAAGTCGGATATGCATACCCGATGGTTTCCTCGTGGGATAGAAGCCATCAAAATGTTACATGGCTTCAAATCCCGGTGGACAAGCCCTCTGTCGTGAATGTACTTCAGGCCTGCCACCACCTGTCGAAGGATCCCTTGGGTCTCTCCCTCGTCCATGAAGACTTTTCGCTGCATGTACGACGTGAGATCCCCTCCGGATGCCAACTCCAGGAACAAGAACCTAGAAGGAAGGAGATTAGTTTGACGATCAAAATAAGCAAGAGCAAAGGGGAGAGAGTTGGAGGAACAACGTACATCGAGTAGTTGGAGCGGAAGTGCGTGACCAACTTGATCACATTATACTGGGAGAGAATGCTACCGTTAGCTCGTCCCAGGGCCAGCCTCATTGACCTGGAAGAGGGGAAAGAAAGGCAAGACAGGAGGATCAATCAAAACTTACGTGATCGAGCTTTCCAAGCACTTCCGCCTCGAGACGAGTTCGATCGACCCATTGGATTCCGCCGAGGCCCCGAACCTCCAGCATCCTCGTCAGGTCGACGATCTTCACGACGAGCTGCTCCTTGGTACGGACGTTCCAGGCGAGGCGTACCTCACCCTGACCGCCCTTACCAAGGACGACGTCGCAGATCTCGAAGTCGTCTCGGAATTGCTGCCCGCCATCGAGTCAGCGCGGCTAAACAAAAAGAATTTGGGTTTCTTGGAGACCCTATATATAGGACAAAGGAAAAAAAAAGAAGAGAATTGCAAATAAGGGGAGCAAAGTTCCAAGTGTAGCGAATAGTGAATGAGTGTGAAGCGATGAAGCAAACTTGGTGTTTGGAGAGGAAGAAGAGAGGAGGGAGAGGAGAGGAGAGGAGAGGAGAGGAGAGGGGGAAGTGGAGAGAAGGGAAGGGGGGTATTTATGCTTGGGAAACTGGAGGAAGGTGTTGGTGATTGGGTGGCATGATTCACTTACTCGAGCCTCCTCTTGCTGAATCTCTCCCAACTTGTGCACCATGTGATTCACATAGTGCTGCGTCACCTTGATGGTGAACTTTCCAAATCCAACCTCCACTCCAGGCTCCAGGAGCCAACCCTTGCTCGAGATCGGATCGCTGTTCAGATAGATCCGCTCGCCCTTTCGAGTCACGTACGTGGACCCCGCCGGAGATCTGTTGCGAACATAAACGGCAGGAGGAAGGTTGTCGTCGTACGTGACTTCCCAGAAGTGGCATTGGTGGTCCTGGACGTCCTCGTCATTCAGGCACAGGTCACTGAAGACGGGAAAGAAGCAGAAAACTGATTAGCGTCTCATGATTCCCATGATTCGGAGCTACGATGGGAAGGAACCTGCGGGAACTTACTTGCTCTCGGCCCGTCCGATATTAATCTGCTGCCTGCGGTGGAGTTCCTCCTCACCTAAATTGAATCGTTAGTACGGACACGAGTCCAGGGTGAAAGCGCGTGATAGAACATGTGGAGCTTACCTAGAACATTGTCCCCAATTTGGATCGACAAGGTCGCAACTATATCGCTAGTGACCGACATTTTGGTCAAGGACGGCTGAGTATACACTTCTCTACCGCTACTGGTCAGACCAAACAATCTCACCGAGATGATGCCAGCATGGGCGCTAGCAGTGACACCATGACAGGTGCCAACAAGGGGAAGAAATAGAATGGAAAAAGAAGTGGAAAGAAGAAAAAAAGCCTCCAACTTACCTTAAAGTATACGAAGGAGTAATGGCTCGCGATTTACGCGGCTAAAGACTGGATTCTCGAAGGACGAGAAAGCCACAAGGCACCTTACCATGGATCAGCTCCACGTCCTGGGGATGGAATAGAGATGGCGAAGGATGAAATGAAAGCAAAACATACCTTGAGTGCTTTTCTTATAGATGGAAGTCCTTTCCGTGTGGACTCCAAGAGATTCAATATGAGATTGGTAGAGGATGATGGACGCTGGTTCCTTTCAGATGAGGAGAGTGTGTCAGTGGATTGTGATGACGCGACGGAAACGCGTCGGTCAAGTCAATTGGAGACGGAAAATGGAGCCAGAGAATACTCGAGTCATATGGAAGAAAAAAAAGCAGAACATACCTTTTTCGTGTCAATCGAGAGATGAAGAAGACAAGAAAGATCGAGATGATCAAGGTACAAGTCAAGTATGATGGATGGGATACAGATTCTTGGATACAAGATGTGGAATGATTGTCAGAAACCAGAGTTTGTGATGATTGTTTGCTATGATCTCTTTGATTGAGATACAATGTGAGAACAATCTTGGGAGGAAAAGAGAGAAGAAGAGGTCTCAAAGCTCAGAAAACAGGGGTATTTATAGTTGAGAAGGAAGATGCTTAGTCGTTGGCTGATCTGGGAATATCCAAAATATAAGGAAATATTGTAAATCAAAGAGTATTTGAGACTATTCCCACCATCAAGAGTCTATCCTTCGTTGTTATTGTGGCCTCCGAAAGACCCGGGCTGTGATGTTCCTCAGACCTCCGTCGCGGCTCCGGACTTCACGGATGTGCCCCACTTTTCCGGTGTTGGCACCTGCCTCACTGGGCATCCTTTGACCAGGCTTTTGCAGACCCCACTTCAGCTGTGAAGTCATGTGACCAAGGGCTTTGAGGCCCCTCCACCCTCAAGAATTTATTCCGTTAAATGCAGCCAGGAAATTTCCCCACCCTAACCTGACACAAACATCATCACAACAATCCTCTCATCAGCAGAAGTAAGTTGACACTGAAGGGGGATGGAAAACCTCTGGAATCCATGATCCCTTTTCTTTCTTGATGGCGCCCTTTGCTATGAGAAGCTTGCAAACAAGTTTTTCTGCTCCTTGAGCTCCCTCGCGGCGAGGCGACGCCAATTGCCCACCGTGGCACAAGACCACCCAAGGAGCTCTTGGAGCTGTCGATGCTAACCATTTCTTTGCAGCCGAGTTCAAGATGAGAGCCAAGTGGAGAAAGAAGAGAGTTCGACGCCTCAAGCGCAAGAGAAGAAAGATGAGAGCCAGATCGTGAGTTGCTTTCCGTCCTTGATTTTCCCCCCCCCACCTGTCGCTCTTCACCCTCCCCTCAGCGAGCCTCAATTGCTAACGTGCCCCTCTTCAGCAAATAAATGCTCCCTGAAGCTCCCCGATCATGCCCACCTTGATTCCTGAGGCAACTAAATCGGCAAATTTTACACACATGGAGCTTGCGAAACGCCCTAGACACCCTATCCCAACTTCGCACTTGACCCCAAGGCCGTGTCGCGACCGAACGTACTTGAACTGGGGCTATGAAAGCAACGACGGGTGACTGCTGGAGGGCGAGCTTCATCGCGATTGAAAATGCGACAAGATTAAAGGTGGAACAGACAAATTCAGCTGGTTGAGGAAATACCCAGGAAGTTTTATGGACAGGCAAAGATCTCATTAGCCCAGTGGAGACGGGCGGTCTTGGAGCTTTGCGGATAGCCCGTTGCGAATAGTCAATTGAACTAGGCATTTGATTTCAGTTACTGGTCCCTAAATTATGTTTTGTGCTTCTCGTCCTATGGTCTTGTATCTTTGCCCTATGATTCGCCAAGGATGGACTCATTGCTACCCAACAATGTAAGGGCGGCTGAAGGTCGGCGCATGTCTCGCTCAGAATTCCCCCCCTTGCGTGTGGTCTTCTCAGCCCTGAGGCCCTGAGGCTTGTCGCCCGTGACAGCGAAGAAAATTGGATCACAATAGCTCCCACCCCCCACTAGCATTCTTGCAAAATCTTCAAGTTACCCTTGGCTTGGAGAGATTTCTCCAGAGAGATAAGCTCGACCAAGCTCTAAGTTAATGCTTCCCGCTTATCTACCCAGAATGGCTGGACTCTTACGCGGGCCTCGATACACTTGCAAAGCTTAACGCCGTTAGAGCAAGCAGTTCTCGGGATGATTGGTGAGACGGCCTTCTCAGCTTGGCGATGAGGCATGTATACGGTCATTCTTACGCGAGAGTGATGCTTGATGGCGTTTTTAAAGATTTGATTCATAAGTTCTCATTTTACTCGGAAGATTTCAATCCAATGTATGTTTTTTGGGTACGTTGTTGGTGTATCGTACTGTTCAAGGAGGGATGGCTGCATTATCAGTTTTTTGGCGCCTTGTGTTTGGAATAATGGACCTCAAAATATCGGCAGACGACAGCCGTCCTTAACATAACTGACTGTAGTATCGGGTTGGAGCACCAGCCCCGGTCGTCTTACCACTCATACCGACACTATCCCATGGTTTGTGTTGATATCATTGTTATGGCTCTCGTCCATGTTGATTTTACGAGCTGATCGCGGGGGGAAGATGTGGTCTCGTCTGATGTAGGGCAAGCATTGCGGATCAGTTGTTAGAGGAAGAAAGGGACACTGGGATATGGAATATCTTTAGCTAGAGGAGAAAGGTTTCTAGGCTGGGAGACGGGTCTGAGCAAGCTTCAAGGCACTTGACCGAGAGGTAGAGGCCAAGTTCCAAGCCAGAAAAGGCCCGGCCCAGGAGAAATGGTTCATGCTAGGCAGCTTAAACATCGGCGTTCCAAAGGAAGCTTCGGGGATGGTAGAGTTAGGAGCATGCCCAAGTGCCCACCTTGGAGCACCTCAGCCGTCGTGGTGCACCAATACGATGGCTAGTATTTCGACACAGAGGGATTGGATGAACAGAGTTTGTAGATGAGCGTATATCGTAGGAACATAGGAAATGCCTCTATTCTAGTCCTGCCTGAAAACCATAGTGAACTCTAACAATTCTTCTCCTGGCGGTGAATCACAAAGGTCGGGAAGTCCTCCCCAAGACGATCGTGACCCTCGCGGGATTCAACTCCCATTCCAAAACATGCATATTTTTGACAGTATGTACAACCTCGTAAGGCTGAAAACCCTCTCCGGGGCCGGTAATCGCGTCCCACGCCTGTGCCAATTCATCTTTGCCCCTATCATCGTATGACTCGCTTAGGACTGGCCCTTGAGGTTCTTAGAGGCCTGCTTCAGGTTCCAATTGCACTCCTCGTACGCCCTACCGGCCCCGAAACCGACACCGACAAAGGCAGGCCACGCGCGGCGCTTAAAGAGGAGGACGGAGAAGACGACGCCGAATCCGAGGCCGAGGGTCGACTTGACGAGGAGGTTCGAGAGGCATCGGTCCCACTATAGATCAAAACACAAGCCTTGTTAGCTAAAACCATTCCGTTAAATAGCAATTGAGCCTTCATTTATCGCGCGGGGAGGGGGGAGGGTCCGATTTTGGCAGGGTTATTCGCGCACTTTCTCATTGAGAAGAGCCTCACTGACGGGTCGCGAGACCGAGGTAGAGGGCTGGGCAGAGCTGGACATTGTTGTAGTAGAGAGAGAGGGCGCGGAAGAATTGTTGAGGTTGGGTGTTTCTTTGGGTTTCGGATTGCGCAGCCGGAACGAGCGTGCTCAATTGACGTCGTGGTGGTACGATGGTGTTTTCGTCGAGCTTTCGATTGAGGTTTAATATTCTCGTTCCATTCGGATCTGAAGATCGAGAAACATGATCGTGCCGAAGGCGGTGAGCGTAAATTTCCCGTTTCGAATAAGTCCGGCAGAATTTTATTTTCCCAGTACAATTTTCAATGTCGCTCAGCTTTTTGGCTTGTGACGAGAAGTAGACAAGGGTTCAGCATTGCAAAAATCAAACAATCACAATGAGTTCGGACTCGGACTCGGAAATGCCTGATGCTCCTGCTGGAGTAGAGAATGCTTTGTCTGTATGTTCATTCATTTCTAGCCCCTAAGTGTGGTTTGTTCCTAACAGTTGTCTAGGCTAGCCATGCTCTCATCAAGACGGTGAGATCTCTGGATCAGGAGGGTCCTGGCAAGGATGGCGAAAACTTAGCAGAGCTGTGGAAAGCCCTATCGCATAATGCTTCGGGCCAATTTTACGCTGCAGAGCAGAGCAGTCTGCGATGGCTGCTGAAGATGATGAACCCTTCGACTAAAGCGTCCTCCGAAAGCGAGACCTTGAGAAGATACCCGTTAACCTGGAGCATACTCAACTGCGTATTCCAGCGCATTCCCCTCTTCTCGCTCGCAAAAGCCCTCGCGGATAGGCGTTTTATTGCCGTGTTAAGACAGACAGTGAAGGACCTATCGAGCCCCTCGGGAGAGGATGCCCCTATTTCGTCTCCCGATCGGAAGCGGAAGCGGTCGACGCAGATCGCCTTTGATGTCGACGCCCTTAGGAAGCCCACCGGGTGCCTAAAGTCTGCGAGTGCTCTTTTCGAGGCCCTGCACTCTCTGCTCTCTCGCCTCGGATCCGCTGCTGAGCTGTCTAAACGGGAAGCTATGGGGGCAGAGCATGTGAGGACACTCTTCGCCTCCCCTGCTGCGGAATCCTTGGAGCTCGTGGCACCTATGCTATCTATATGCTACAACTCTCTCGAGATTCTGGACAGAGACTTTGAAGTACATGTTTCATGGATCAAGGTCGCGTCGGATATCTGGGATCTCCGCATCCGCGGCGGCGGAGATGCCCTTGAGGTTGCTACTCGTGCGGCGCACACCACTTTAACGATGTTTGGGAATCTCGACGAAGAGGTTGGGAGGATTAGTGGAAGGGAGGAAGTGTACTCGGACTTGCCATCGCGTGTTCGCCTAGAGTGGGCGGCCGATCTTCAAGATTTCCTCCAGCGAAACCTCTTCCTCCCCGCGCGGATGGCGTATATCGATTCGGAAGGTCTCGATCCCCTCACGATGACCGTGCACATGGCCCAGCGCCATGTGACTGTAACAGGTCCGGCCATTTACCTCCTGGCTCAAAACTCTCCGATGCCATTTGACGAAAAGTCGAAGGAAAAAGTTTCGGACTGGATCAACGAAGTGGTGAAAGCTGTCGACCGCTCCCTACGCAGCCTTCCGCCTGATTCGCGCCCACACGTAATCGAGGGAATACTCGAGGAAGCCCGAGTAAAGGGTACCGAGATCAGCGAGGAGGTCTTGAGGGATATATGCTCGAAATATGGCTTCAACGCCGGGAACAACGTGCGCTGGAGCACCTTATCTGCTGCGTTGCGCCTTGATCCCGATATCCTGTTTGATCAAGAGCGGAGCAATGATTTGCTGAATTCAATTCTTGGCAACATCCCCGAGCTCGACAATCTCCAGGGCGGCGAGACTCAACATGTCATGCATGTTATGGATGCTCTTATCAACGCACATCTCAATGCCAAGGACTTCCCTGGCTTTTTGAAATTGTGGTATGAGCAGCTATCCAAAGCGGATCTGGGAACGGGGGCGGGGCTGTCTCCTTGGCTAGACCCTTCTGTCCGGCGCAGTGAGGCTGTCTTCACGCAGTCAAAACTTGAGATGGCCGTTACGGTTAAGCAGTTGCGGGACGTCCTCGACTGGCTCGAATCTCAAGCTAGGGCGAAACCTGAATGTCTCTACGTTGTCCTCGACTCGATATCTCAAGGTCTTGGCTCCCCCGAGTTTACCGATGCCGTGGGAATGAAGATTGCCGACCTTGTCCTCACATCTTCCCCCTCATCCAGCACATCATCAAACGCCCTTCTGTCGCTGCGTTGGTCGATCTTGAGTCAAATAATTACTTGGCTCAGTCCCCAGGAGAGAGACGATCTCTGGACTAGGGTCAAGGAGAAGGCTGTCGAGGTTCTCGAGCTGGGTCGACTGGCAGACCCGGATACGCTAGAAGCCTTTAAGTTCATCTTTACGGTTTGGTCACTGATGACTCCTGATGGAGATTATCAAAAAGAGGTTTCGTCCATTGCAAAGGCTGCCGTCAATAGGCTCACCAAGGAGATTCCGGCCAAGGCAGGGAAGAGGACAGAGCTTGACTGGAAGCAACAGAAACGTGACAATCCTATTCTCTCAGACGCTTCAGAGACCAAGCCTGAGGCATATCTTGTCTGGTATCTCGCCTATACTCTTGGTGATTCGTCACGGTTTCTCCCGTAAGTTCTATTCAAAGGGGTTGGCTTTACAAGGAACCGTTCAACTAACGATTGATAATAGACTTCTGTCAAGTGCTTCAGAGGAAAGTGCGTTTCCAGAATACTTGGATGCCGTGCTCAAGCTACTGCTCCACAGAGATAAGAAGCACAAGCCCAAATCTGAGGATGGTGGTCATGAGGTGCCTTCTAGCCTTACTATGGAGCTCTTTAGGGCCCTTTTATCTAATGAAAATATTCTGAACAACAGACCATTCCTTGGTAAGATTTGGACTCGCACCTTCTAAAAGATCTGGAGCTAATTCGTGTTGTTTTAGACCAGCTTGTAGATCGCATGGCCGGCGCTGTTCGCGGCAAGTTCAAGAAGTCTCAAGATGAGATTTTGGATTCGAATCTCGGATCGCTCTTCTTGGAAGTTCCCAATGATTGCCTCACCCGGCCTCAGAGGGAGCTCCTCGCAGGCATGTTATTGGAACGGATAAAGACCTTTGATGGAAACGATGACGTCGCGCCATCTCAATGGGCCCTTGTCCTAATTCTATTGACGAAATTGATGAAGAGGCCGACTTTCTGTGAAGTAAGTCTCATCCAGCTTCAAACTCCTTTCTTGAGATTTTAAAATGATGCTAATCATATCTGCAGAGTTTGGACTTTGATTATCTGGTAACGCTTGCCGATCGAGTCTCCCGCTCGTTCGGTTCCGATGCCGACCCTCGAAGTTTCAGGGAGATATATGGGCTCGCTCTGCTCTATCAAGATCTCGCCGCGCACATCCTCACGTGAGTTTGCGGCTCTCCTTACATTAAATGAAGGACTTTTCTAACTGGAAACAGTCTGATGGCAAATGACTTTGACAATCGTGGCCAAAAATTCTTCGAAGACGCCGCGTCCTTCGTCAAAACCTACCCAGTTGACGACAAGTCTACGCACCGGTCCCGATTAAGGCTACATCTTCTAAAAGCCTTGATTGTAGTACTGTCCGGATCTTCATATCTCAACGGGCCATCATCACCGCTTGCGCCGGAGGAAGTGAAAAAGAAGCTTGGTGCTGCCATTTCCGCTACGCTGAAGAAATGCACCCGGTACTGGAAGAAGGAATCAGAAGAGCTCAACACCGGTAACTACCTCTATACTTTGCTTGCCGCGCTTGACTCTTCGGATGTCATCGAAGCGGAACAGCTCGACAGCAAGGCCATCTCGGCAGAGGAGCTTGTTCAAGCGAGCAAACGAGGCATTGAGGCGCGTCGCTTATACGGCTGGAAACTTCGGGTCTTCCTCCTTAGGCACCGCCCTGACTCAATCGACAAATCTTTGGCACCTACGCAGCCTAAGACCGACGGTGAGCCGGTAGAAACTAAGCCGTTAGATGTACTGAGTGACGACCAGGATCTGGCCGCTCTCGTCCTTGAGTGCACCAACGTCACTCTACGATCTCTTAGGGAGGAGGGCGATCGTCTTCTGTACCTAAAAGATCTAGTCGGTAATCTCGAATTTGAATCGGGTGCGGAGATCCAGCTGACGGCAATCCGATGCGTGGTCCAAACGCTCGCGGGTAAGTTACCTAATTCCTAACAAGATAAGGGAACAGCTCAGCTAACAAACCTTCAATCAAACTCTAGCTCTGCCACCAAGTAATTTCAAAGAATATAACCTAGCTGCCGCGTACACCACGTTAGCTCAAAAGTCGCTCCACGCCGACAGCGGTGCCCGATTCGCCCGGGTCTGCGAGATCCTACATATCATTCTAGACGGAAGCATGGGCCACATCTCCCAGTGGAACGTCGAGGAGACGCTATCCCTCGTTTCCACCGTGTGCTCCGACAGCACCTCCGTGACCAAGGTCAAGGACTCAGACAAGACCTTCCAGCGTCTCTGCAAGCTTGTCGAAATCATCCTGAAGAAATACCGTCTCCGCCTCGAAGGCCACTTCCACCTCCTCATCACGACGATGCAGGCCCTTCTCAAATCGCTCCTCCTCCACCCCTACGACTCCCGACTCAAGACCTGGGCAACACCCCCTCTCGATAACCACAACTCCGCTGCTTCGTCGACTCCGTACACTGCTTGGCAGGACGACGCGGCGGCGTACAACCGGCTGCTGACGCTCATCTGCGAACCCACTGTGGGTTCGGTTACGCGGTCGCATCACGGCGGGGCGCTCGATGCGGCGGCGGACGTAGCGAAGAGGTCCGCGGGCAGGCAGATGTATCTTGTGCTCATGACGTATGTGAGGTTGCAGATGGAGACTGGCGTGCCGAGGTCTGTGAGGGAGGGGTTGGAGCCTGGAGTTAATACGATATTTGATGTGACGCCGGGAGAGGTGAGGAAGGTGATGAATGATGGGTTGGATAGGGCGGGGAGAGAGATTCTAGGGGATTTGTATAAGAGGTATAGGATGTTTGGGAAGTGGACTGGAAAGTAGGCTAAAGAAGTGTGGCAGTATGCCTCGGGAAAGAGTGTGGAGTCTCGATTCCGTTCAGTATCATGACCAGTAGAGAAAAAGTACACATTATAGAGAAGAATGCCATTAGAGTTGTACATATCTGGAATCTCACACTCAAGGTATGAAGAGAGAGCTGAATAAATGCTTTTATGATCAATGCTTTTATTCGTGAGACTATTATTTGAACTCGTCGCTACTATATCAGGGACTCTAGCCCATCTCTCCAGCCCTTCGGAGCTATCCTAATTTTCTTCCCTTCCGTCGATAACCAAGCCACGGATACATGTCAATAAAAAGGGGGTCTTTCATGTACTAAAGCGAAAGACAGTAGTTACCTCTTTCTTTTTCTCCTCCGCTTCGCTGATCTTGGCTCCGTAAACGAAGTGCCCAGAGTGGGTCTTTCTTCATCAGCACTCTTCGACCGGCTGCCCTGCTCAACGTGTTGGAACGCATTGCCAGCACCGGACTGAGACCCCCCTTTCTCAGATTTCCCGATTCCCGAAAGAGGCGGCACGTCCAGGTTTAAATCGGAAGGCAACAGGTCTATGGCCGAGCAAATTCTCTCAAGATGGGAAGGCATCCATTTGTCGTAAACACTCTTTGTAAACCGATACGCCGTCCACTTCTCTTTGCCAGCCTGATCGCTGATGTCGAATGAGCAAATCAAATGGCGATAGTATTTGATGTCGCTTCCGTCTATTACTGGGTAGTGGCCACATATCCGAACGAATGCATTGTTGTGAGAAATAGAAAATGCCAATATTTGCCGGTTAACTTCGTCTTCATGCTTCACGGCACGAAACAGCTCAGCAACGGCCCGCGTCGCGAGTGCCATGCTGTGAGCGCTCTCGCACTCTGCCGCGGTCAGCAGGCCGTCACCGGACTTCACCTCGCAGGACAGGAACGGGAAGTACATGTAGTACGTGGCCATGAACCAGGATCTGTCTCCGGTGAGGCAGTCACCGATGAAAGGTGACAGCTTGGCGAGCTGGCTATCTGTGAATGCTTCTTCTCTGAAGCCCACGGAGTAGTCAGGCCGTGGACAAGTGCCGGTAAGTGGGATTGAGTTGGTCCACACTTCGTCGGTGCTTTCGATCAGACACTTCAGGTTAGTAGCGCCATACGTGCATAGAAGTGCATAGAATTTCAGCTGAAGGGACTATCAACGGCATGGTATCCCGGATAACTCGAGCCTTGTTTGCGTTTGCTACCCTCTGGCAAGTAGAGACGAAGATGTCGGTAAGGAACAAAGAGTCCTGGGCCACTTTTTGCGGCGTCTCAAGGAGTGCACTGCACAGCTCTTTACTCTCTTCGGCAAGTCCAAGGTCGGACTCCGCTATGAAACTACCTTTCTCTTTTTAGTAGAAGGAGCGAGTCTTGTGGATTCCAGTATGACAGGCTCTTCTCTTTCCTCGATCTTTGACCACCCGGGGTTGAAGATGGCCTCGAATTTGATGGCTCACTGGGAAATGACGGAGGGGGGGATCTTTCGAGCAAACAAAGGCTCCGGGTCAGAGTCAAAGTACTCTTGAGGCCAGTGGCCTTCCTTGGCCCAGAAAGCAATCGGACCGGCTCTCTTGGTGCCGTCATTGTCGCTCGTGGGATTTCCCAGACCAGCTTCGATGCGCTGATTAGGGGATAGCTGAGAGCGCTTCTGACGAGATTCTGGGTTGTGATCAGGTGCGTCAACTAATGATCGCTTTGCGCCCCTCTTATTAGATTTCGCGGAAGCCTTTAATCGTTTAGCACCGGATGGATGTAAGACTGGCCGTTCTCGAGTCTCGTTCATGTTGATAAGAATGGGTGGAGGTTGAGAGGATCTCGGAGCAACAAGGTGGATGGTTTATGTGATTTATGTAGCCTACTTCGTACTTCGTATACACTTTATTCTATAGAGAAAGAGGTCCGCGAAGACAAGGTGAGGAGATGGGAAGGTACGAGTGAAATAGTGGTAGGATGCGTTCGAACAAGTCATTTAAAAAGACGAATTCATCTACGCACATGTAACGGAGGTTCTTTTAGGGGGTGGCAGCGCAGTTCGATCTTGGCCTCCGCAAAATTGTACGACTAGCCTCATCACTAGATATCTAGATATCTCCCTCGCTCGGGATCACCAGCGGGCTCGACGTAGGAAGGTGAGAGAAGAAAAAAAAAGCGTCGCAGAAGTACGACGCCGGTTTCGAACCAACAACCCCTCCAAGCCTCACCCCTCACCTCAATCCTGTCCAAACATCTCCAGCCTCTAAATATCACAACCTCAAAAGCAGCACATTCCCTAGTAGAAAAGAAAAAAAAAAAGAAAAATATCTAGATAATTATAGACGAATCTAGCAAAAAAAAAAGAATTCCCCACTTCTCCCTCCCCAAATCCCAATTCCCAAATCCCAAATCCCATTTCCTCCAGGCCTCATGGTTTGACCAGACCGGGTTCCACGCCGGCGCCTCGCTGAAGCGGTTGTAAAGCAGTGCGTCACCGCTCGGCCACTTGAGCTTCCATGATCCGTTGAAGAACCAGACCCGGATTTAGATATATAACACATGCGAAGTACACATGTACATGTGCCACTCTCAAAATCCGGAAGGAGCGTTCCAAACAAACTTCACACCCACAGCTTGGCTTCATGACTTTGACACTGGCGACGCGCTCTCGCTCGAGGGTCAAGCAAGACCTTAAACGGCAGAGTTCCGGGGTCTGACGGTGGTTAAGTTGCATCAAGCATCAATAATACTTTCTAAGAATCAGACGGAGCACAGAACAGATACCAGATCGGCGCTATTCGCTATTTCCCCTGGAGGCAGATCTCTTACCGCAAATAACCATGCAAAGTAGCTAGCGGAGGGTTCATAGGGCTGGATAAAAGAGTTGCTATTGAAGGATCTTCGCTACTCCGCGGCGGTCATGATTGCTTCGACGGGTTCCATACTGGCATACTGGGGGGTCGTGACAAGATTCGCTCCTTTAATTTTCTCATGCCAATCCTTCCTATCCCGATATTTGACAATACACCGAGGCAATTGATCCTCCTTCTCTTTATATAGCATCTTGCTTTCGAATCTCTCATAATTTTACTAAGGGAGGTAGCTGAATTCATCAATATTGATGTCCGCCAAGAGGATGTTTGTTTTATTATGGCGGCCTTTCTCTTTGTGAAGGGATCAATCAAATGGGACAATTGCCTTGGACAGTCAGTCACCTATTGTGGACAGAGCATTGGTGATTATAGTTCGATAGTTGGACAACACGTCCCACTGCTTGCGTTGCTCGAATGATTCTAACTATCAATTGAATTGATTGATGCTCAATCAATATTGCTGACCTTGATATTAATACCACGTTTTAATTACACGATTCTTTCAATCCCTGTGCTGTTCCACGTCCTTGTTTTCCCACCACCAAACGCTGATCACTAAAATCCTAAGTCCGACCATCTTAGACTTTACCTTTTCTGCCCATTGCTGCATTGAGCATTGAGCATGGTGCATTGAGAATTGTGAATTACACTCCATATTTTATAGACACCCCACGAGTACGAGTTAAGCCTCCTAATTCCCTTTTCCGAAATTCCTCGATATACTCCATGGAAATCTCGAGCTCCTATGCGCTTTGGATCGCCGCCTCGACAGCAGTAGCCGTGTTTGCAGCATTCGTCATGGGCCTCTTTAGCCGCAATCAAATGCCCGTGGATGGCAAGGTACGCGTGTGAGAGCGTGTGAAGACAATGAGGACACGCAGGAGACCCTGTCCGACGTTCCATGGACACTCCCACTCTCCGGCCAGTCCGTTGCTAACATTGTCGCTCCAGACCGTGCTCCTCACCGGGGCGTCGGAGGGCATGGGCCTCGCAGTCGCGAAACAGCTCGCGGCAAAGGGTGCGAACCTCATTCTTGTTTCCCGTAGCGTTGGTAAGCTCGAAGAAGCCGTTCAATCGCTCAAGGTCTGTCTACGAACCCCCTCCCCTTTTTTCTCTCTTTCCCTCTACTCCCTGTTCCATTGCGACCGAGACTGACCGTTCCTTGGGTGGACCGCAGGCTGTAGCAAAACACCCCGAGACCCAACGATTCCTCTACATCTCCGCCGACGTCTCCGCCCCAGACTATGCAGGACCCCTTATCGCCGAAGCCATAGCCTGGAACGCCGGACGCGCCCCCGACATCGTCTGGTGCATAGCCGGCATGTGCGCCCCGGGCCTCTTCGTCGAAACCCCCTTCTCCAACGTGCGCGAGCACATGGACGTCAACTTCTACGGCATGGCCGAAATGTCCCACGCCATCCTCCGCGAGTGGCTAAGCCCGACCGCCCCGGTCGAACAGCAACCCAAACACCTCGTACTGACGTCCAGCGTCGTCGCCTTCTACACGATAGCTGGATACGGCGGCTACGCTCCCGCCAAGAGCGCGATACGTGCTCTCGCGGATACCATCTCGCAGGAGGTCATGCTCTACCCGCAAAAGGTGGCCGTGCACGTCGTGTACCCCGGCACCATCGACTCGCCCGGGTTGGAGAGAGAGAATAAGCTGAAGCCCGAGATTACGCTGTTGCTTGAGAAGGATGACCCCGTGCAGAGCGCGGAGGAAGTCGCTTCGAGGGCTATTGCCGGGCTCGAGAGGGGAGATTTCTTCATTACTGTGTCGTGGTTGGGTCATTTGATGAAGTGGGGTGTTATGGGGGGTTCGTTGAGGAATAGCTGGGTCGTCGATACGTTTATGCAGATTGTGGTTGCGATTGCGTGGATTATTGCCCAGCCTATCTTGCTGGGTACGGTGAGGAAGTTTGCGCGGGAAAATGGTCATCCAAGCACGTACAAGAAAAAGAACGGTGCGTGAGGTTCGCTGGATGAGATGGGGGCTGGGATTGACTGCTCGGGAGTTTATATTGGTATTGTAGCACTAATGGAGGATGGATAGATCGGGGAGCAGGCAGTCGGGGGGACAGGGAGGTAGAGAGATAGAGAGTCTCATCATGTATGTTATAACGAGCATGAATAGAATCCGAAGAGTGATACCCTAATACCTCTTGATTAACTTGAGTCGAGACCATTACATCCTAGTCAAGCTAAACCATTGATGAGAGCAACAAGCATAGACTCCTAGCAATAGCTGAAAGTAAGTAATTCATACCTTGCCTAACGCTAATCCAAGGCACCTAGACGTAGTACACTTGATCCTCGGGCGGGAGCACCCAGGGACCCTGAAAATTGCAATGGCAATAACGGCGGAAATTCTTCACTAGAATCTGTGATCAACACAGGCGTCAGCAGAGCCTTGACCTCTTCAAGATCCGCCGCCGCCGCCGCCGCCACCGCCTGCACCCCCTCCAGAAACATTATATCCTCCTCCGCGCTCCTCCTCTCGCCCTCATTCAAAGGTCTCCTCCTCTCCCTCCCCACCGCCTCCGCCACCGACCCATCTTCCAACTTCCCACCAACCCTCTCAGCACCAAAAGCGACCAGATTCCCCCTCCTCACAACAACAACCTGATCCACCCCTTCCTCGCCATCAATCCACTCAGCCACGGCGACCAACCCAGCATACGAATCATCATGAATCCTCCTCGGCGTCAACCGCGGCGGCAAACCCCTCGACCCGGCCTCTGGCAACCTCCGATAATACCTCGTCAAAATCCCCAGTCGACTGAGACCCTCAGGCACAGCGAGAACGGCGACCTCAACACGATACCCACCCTCATGGAACGCCCTCGCAAAATCCACAAAATCGCTCGGGTGCCGACACGCGCTTTCGAGAAGCACGTCTACGCGTCGGGAGATGGCCTCGCGACAGGCCATGGAGAGCCATCTCCGGGCGTCGAACCCGGTGGCGCGCGACGCGAGGGAGGAGTCCTGCGCGCAGAGGGAAGAGTAGGCCGGGTGGAAGGTCTTGTAGGTGTCGGCTATGAAGTGCGCCGGTGGCGTTGGGCGGTGGGAGCGGAGGGTCGTGAGGGCGGAGAGGAGGGCGGGCGCGGTGCGGGTTTTGCCGGCGCCGGTTTGGCCGACGAGGAGGATGGCGAGGGGGGTGGTTGTGGAAGGGCCGTTTGTTTGGGGAGGAGGCGCGGTGGAGGGGAATTCGGTGGGGAGGATGGAGGTTGTGAAGATTTGTTGGGATTCGGCGGGGGAGAGGATGTAAGAGGAGAGGTCGGGTGGTGGAGGCATATTGGTGATATATAAAGAGCTACGAGAAGGATTTATAAATATCGTCGAAACGAAGCTCTGGACTTGAGCCAGGGAGGAAGAATGTTGGGCGGCGGGGAGTGGATCATTTATGAGAAGAAGACACATGTGGAAAATGAACGTGAGCTAAGGCTTGCTAGGGAGCAACTATCGATGTACGGGACAAACGCCTGCGAGTAATCAATCCCGTCTCCATTGATGTTGACTAGCTCTACTTCGTATGACTGAGTGACCCGGATCTGGCTGGCCAGATGCGATTCCGAGGTGAATCTATGACAGTCTTGGAGGACTCGGACGTGGGGGAGGGGCAACGTGGAAATGCAGCTCGGACTAGCCCACGCGGGGGGTGCTTAACCTGGACGGGGGCAGTGGTTCCCGCCTTGAAATATGCCACTAATACTCCTGTTTAAACATCAATATTATATGCCCTCCACCGCGAGGGCCCGTGGGCATTGCAAATTGCAAGAAATAAGGTAGGAGGGCGAGATGGGATTCGTTCACAATGTAGTCATGGCATACGGCCAAGTCTGGCGGGATAAGCGGTTCATAGAGAGCCCCAAATCAGATTACCAAGATACATTTGCTCTGTGAAGGCTTGGTGAGTAAAAGAAAATTGGTTCAAACGGTATTAGGGATTGCAGCTGCAAATTGTAAGCTTGCGCGCTTCCAGCATCGAGGAGAGAGAGAGAGAGTTGACGTCGCTTGGGATCGACGTCCTGAGTGGGTAACCTTACTTCGTACAGAAAGCGGTGTATGCAACTACCGGTGTGGTGCACGATAGCTTATCGATAAGGGATGCCTGCAGATAAGAAAAAAATGGATCCAAAAAAATTACTTCTTTGTGCCAGCAGCCAGTCTAAGAAAAATAGTAAGAAAGAAAAAAAAAGGCGGTAGAGGGGCAATTTCTTGAGAACATCCCTTTCCGTCATACCAAGGTACACCAATCTGTCTAACCAGCTTTCGAAGTGCGAAATTGATATCATCCCGAAGACAATATGGGAAGAAAGAGAAAAGCGCGTGGTCCTCAAGAGCCGAAAGGCCCAAGGGAACTTGACCCCGCCGATGCCCGCCTAGGTCCTATCACCACCTATGCCGACGTTGCGGATTCCGAAGACGAATATTACCTAAACCAAGACGAGATCCGTTTCGACGATGGCCCGCAATCAAAGAGGCAAAAGAAGCTGGAGGAGGAGGACGCCTTCCTTGACGATTCCGACGAAGAAGTCCTAGCCGCGAACGACTCGGATGATTCCGACGCCGACCTCATCGCTGCCCGGAAACAGAAGCTAAAGAAGAAGGCCAAGAGGAAGCCCGCTGAGTCGGAGGAGGAGGATGAAGACGAGCAAGAAGAAGAGGAGGGAGACTCGAATTGGTGGGGTTCTTCGCGAAAGGAATACTACGATGCCGATAACATCGAGACCGAGGCCGACGCTCTCGAGGAGGAAGTCGAAGCGAAGCGCCTGCAGCAAAAGAAGTTGTCCAAGATGGCGGAGGAGGATTTCGTGTTCGACCAGGACGAGTGGCTGCAAGCCAAGGACTCCGACGAGAAGAACGCTGATGTCGTCACCGAGGTCCTTGCTGACGTCGAGATCACCGATGATATGAGTGTGGAAGACCGATATGTCCTGCTCAAAACGAGATACCCCGAGTTCGAGCACCTCGTCAATGAATTCCAAGAACTACACCCTCAACTACCTAGATTACAAAAAGAGGCCGAAGGGAAGTCCAGCAAATCTCTCGCTGCCGTCAAGTACTGGGTTCTGGGCTGCTACGTTGCTGCCCTCGGCAGCTATTTCGCCCTCCTTACTTCGCCTGCCAGAGATGAAGCGGGTGTTCAAAAGACAATGGATCCTGCGGAATTGAGAGACCACGACATCATGGAAACGTTGATGAGCTGTAGGCAAATGTGGAACCGGGTGAAGGCATTGAAGCCCTCGCTACTTGACGCAGCTGCCGACTCGGACGCGGAATCTGGTATCGAGGTGGAGGCTGTCGACGGGTCGCTCCACGATATTTCTATCGCGGAAGAAGGGAACCAGAAGATACAGAAGACGAAGAAGAATAAGAAGACCAAGACGACGGAGAAGTCTGCCGACGTTCGAAAGACCGCCGAGGATATCGAAAAATCCCTGGAAGACTTGTATAATCTTCCTCTCACCGTCAAGAAGATAAACAAGGCCAAGGCCAACAAGGCGGCAGCGGAAACGGCAGTCGATAGCGACCAGTCCGACTTTGGTGAAGAGGAATCCCTCGACGCCAAGGAGGCCGCAGAGAAGGCGCAGCGCAAGAAGAGTCTCCGCTTCTACACTTCTCAGATTGTGCAAAAGGCCAACAAGCGCGCCGGCGCGGGTCGCGATGCAGGTGGCGACATGGATATTCCGTACCGCGAGCGCCTAAAGGATCGCCAGGCGCGTCTCAACGCCGAGGCCGAGCGTCGCGGTAAGAAGGACGCGAAGGCCGGCGAGGCCCTGGGTGGCGACGATAGCAACGATGAGGATGCCGCCAAGGCTACCGCGATGCGCGACGACGAGGACGAGTACTACGACATGGTAGCCGCCATTTCGAAGAGGAAGAAGACGGAGAAAGCCGATCGGAAGGCTGCCCTTGCGGCTGCCAGCGCGACCGACCGTGTTGTCGAGAGGGAGGAGATTGGAGAGGATGGCAAGAGGAAGGTTACCTATGCCATCGAGAAGAACAAGGGATTGACGCCTAGGAGGAAGAAGGAGAACAGGAACCCTCGTGTGAAGAAGAGGAAGGCGTATGATGCGAAGATGAAGAAGTTGAAGAGTATGAAGCCCGTCTTTAGGGCAGAGCCACAGGGCGGCTACAGAGGTGTGGAGACGGGTATTAAGGCTGGCTTGATTAAGAGTACCAAGTTTTAGGTTTTAGATGTGAATGCAGTATCTTGTATATTTTTTTTCGTTTTAATGAGTATTTTATTGAACTCCTTGATTATCCCTTGAGCCTCTCGTACAAAGTCTCCATCACCATTTTGTTCTATTCCTAGATGTTTAAAATCCATCTCTGTTCAGAGATCAATTTTAACTGTCTGTTCAATGCTTTTCAGACCTTATGTAAGCCCCACATTGAACAGGGGGTCTGGACATCTCACAAGCTTGATCATTCCCACCTCTCAAACGTCACATCCAAGGGTTCCACTTCATAGACATGGTCGAGAGACCTTCTTTCGAAACCGAACACATGGGACATACAATTTCATAGATCTGGAGAAGAAGTTGTATCGCATTTGTCTGTTCTCGCCCAACAAACCCACAAACCTCCTAAAATGTCAGCTCCAGACATATCGACCCTAACCTCAGCCGACGACGTCTTCGCGCCTAGCCACACCCTCCCCCAGATTCGCGCCATCCACAAAACAATCCATGAGCAGCTCGAGGAGAAAGCGAGCCGCCTCCGGAGCCAAGTAGGCGGCTCCTACCGCGAGCTCCTGGGCACCGCCGACACAATCGTAGCCATGAAGGCCGACAACGACGCCGTGCAGGCGGTGCTGGGGAGCATGGGCTCGCGGTGCGGGCGGGGCGTCGTCGGGGACAAGATTACCGGCATGTCTGGCTTTTCGAAGTTCGTGGAAGGAGAGAGCAGGGTTTCCGGCACGAGGCTGGCTCCGAGCGAGGTGGGAAGGCTCAAATTGATCGACGCGTGCATACTGACGGTCGCGAGGGTTTTGAGGGGCGGCGCCGTGGTAGGGGATGATGGCTCCGAGGTGTTGAGTAACGGAGATCGACTTGTCTTGGCGGCCAAGGTCTCCGTGCTCGGTCGGCTGCTCGTCAAGACCTTTGGCGGGGAGTATGCGGCTGATGAACGGGCGAGGATAGCCGTTGAGGCGGCGAATAGGAACCTGGAAGCCTTACGGCAGAAGCTTGTCGGCCGCGTGAAGAGGTTTCTGAGGCAGTGCAGGGAAGAAGAGGCCGAGCAGGAAGATATCCTCAAGGCGTTGTCCACCTACAGCCTCGTTACGAATTCCGGGGCGCGGGACGTCTTGGCGCATTTCCTCCGGATTAGGGGTACGGCTCTCGCGTCGGCGTTTGAAATCGAGGAGAGTGAACGGGAACGGAGCGTGAAGGATGTTTTGACGGGTCTGAACTTGTACACGAGGACGTTGCTCGATGTGCAGGCTTTAGCCCCCTTTAAACTCTCGGGGGCATTGTTGGAGTTGAAAAAATATGCTTTGCTGGACGACGCTAGTCTACGGAAGCTAGAGATTTTGAGACTCGATGTCTATGGGCGGTGGTGCAGCGATGATGTACAGACTTTTACGCCGTTTATTCAGCACAGCGATCTCGACGTGAAGCAGGCGAAGGAGATGCTTGGCAGTTGGGCAAAGAAGGCGTCGGATATTCTCATCAGGGGGCTTGTGAGAACCCTCGAAACCATGTCCGAGTTCAAAACCATCGTGGAACTGAGGACCAATGTCGTCAAAATGTGGATTACGGACGGCCCACGGGCTCGGGGCTTCAATCCCAGAGAGATGCTCGACAGGCTACGGGAAGCAATCAACAACCGCCTCTTGGCCCTGCTCGAGGCCAAGGTCAACAAACTAAACCTCGTCGGCTCCGAGGTTGCGGCTACTCTAGAGTCCTGGCGTGAAGGAATAACTGACGCCCAGGAGAAGCTCTGGGACGATTCCACTTATGACATGGACATGTCCAACGGCGTCGCTGTTTTCCTGCAGGAGATCATGTCTCGACTTCACGGGAGGAACGACGCGGTATCCAAAGCTGTGAATTCCTACAACTCGTGGCGGCACGTCATCGAAGACGTCGGCGAGGTCGTGGAACACCTGCGAAAACAGCGCTGGGATGACGACATCGACGATCTCGAGGACGACGACGCCATCGAGGCGAGACAAGAGGCGCTCAGCAAAGCCGACCCGACCGCTCTACAAGAGAAGTTGAGCACCTCTCTCGAGAGGGCCTTCAAGACGCTAGACGATCGGCTCGCAACACTATGGAGAGAGAGGCAGGACGGCCCCAACAGCGGCCGCATCGCCATGTTTTTCGTACGTGTGCTGCGGGACATTCGGCGCGGGTTGCCGGCGATGGAGACGCTCCGAGGATTCGGCCTGGACATCGTCCCCTCGCTGCACCAAAAGATTGCCCACGAAGTGTCGGTTTCGGCGCTCGACGAATTTGCCGGGCGGGCGGTCGCGAGGAAGACGGTGCCGAGCCGGCCGTTGTGGGAGGGGGAGCCGGAGCTGCCGACCCAACCTACGCCTGGCATGTTTATGTTTCTGCGAGACTTGTGCGCTTCGATGTCGGATGCCGGGTTGGATTTGTGGAGTCCGACGGCGGTCGGGGTGCTCAAGGGTTTCGTCTCGAAGCAGGTCTGCGAGATTTGGTCTGAAGCGTTAGAGAAGATAATGATGGAAGAAGAGTCGCCTGAGAAGGAGGGAGAGGGCGGAGAGGAAGGCGTGGAAGAGGAACGGGAAGAGGAGGAGAAGGAGACCAAAGACTCGCCGCTCTCGGACGAGAAGCGAAAGGAACTCCTTACCCAATGGTTCTACGACATCTCATACTTTACCTGCTACTTTGAATCGGTAGAATCGTCAAAGAAGGAGTTCCAAAATCTAGCAAACAAGGTATACGAGAAATCGGGCCTTGGGGATGACGCGCTCAAACAGCGGATCGTCAAGTCATCGGAGGACTATTGGAAGCGCACGAGCTTGTTGTTTGGTCTTTTATAGCGTTTGTCATAGCCATTTACTCCTACAAATAGACTTTAGCCTTCCTCCATCAAGACCATCCATGTCGAACGTCCTTAATGCTGTTTCCCCGAGTGATCGCTTCAGACTATGTGGCCCGCGCCCTTATTAGCCTAACCTCCGTCCGTTAAAAAAGAAGAAGAAGAAGAAGAAAGATCGTTACAAATTCATCCTACAGCTTATGCCTCTTCTCACCGCTAGCGATCTTCCTAAACTCCTCCTGCGGAATCCCCTTCATCAACCTATCCACACCGGCGAAGACCTCGGAAACATTCTGAGCATCAAACTCCCTGAGCTCCGGCTCCCTAATCAGCTTCTTAATGCCAAGCAGACTATCCCCGACCAAATGGTCGCCGAGTCTGTCATCAACCTCCTTCAGCACCCTCTCTCTAAACCTCACATCGGCACCAGCACCGCTCCCAACATCGAAGACCTCATTCAAGTATCCACACTCCTTCAGCACATCAGCGCCCAACCTCTTGCTCATCAGCAAAGCCTCATTGGACCTCGCAGGACCGAGCCTCCTCACGAGGGCCTTGGAAGCGGCGCCCTCGGCGACGAGGCCGAGCGACGAGAAGGGCGTCAGGAGGAAGGTGGAGGGCGTGGCGTAGATGAAGTCGGCGATGGAGACGAGAGAGGCCGAGAGGCCAATCACGGGCCCGTTGAGGGCGGCGACGAGGATCTTGGGATGCGAGAAGAAGGCGCGGGTTAGGCTGAGGTTGTTCACGAGGAAGGTGTTGAGGATGTGGCGGTGTTGCGAGATGGATGAGCCTGGGGGTGGGCCGGAGAGGGCGGAGCTGACGTCGGCGCCTCTGTGTTTTGTTTTTGAAATTAGATTTGTGTTTTTCGCTTTTTTTTCTTAACTAGAGTTGTGAGGAAGAAACAAAAGAAACATACGCTGAGAAGAAGCGGCCCTTGCCGATGAGAACGGTGACGTAGACCTCGTCGTGGGCGGCGACTTCGTTCAGCTTGGTGCCTAGGTCAAAGTATTGGTCCAAGTTGAGGGCGCCGAGCTTCTTTTCATTGTCGATGGTGATGATGGCGACGCGGCCTTTGTACTCGACGTTGATGACGGAGGGAGCCGACATGGTTGGAAATGGAAGTCTATGTCTTTTTTCCCTTTTTTCTTTTATCTGATTTTTGGGTTATTCTCTCTTATTCTCTGTATAGCTCGGGAGAACTTGGCAGAGGAGGATGCGGCAAGACTGAAGAGAGCTCGAGATAGAGACTGAGTGAGAGACGACCCAAAAATAGTGGATTCAAAACAGATCAAGCGGGAAAGGGTGAAAGGGGAAACAATCGCCGTCTTTTTTTTAAAGTGTCATCCTCTTGAAAAAGGAAAGGAGAAAAAAAAGCTGGGGTAAGTCTGGAATCTGGGGATCGGGAACTGGCCGCAGTGAAGCTGAAGCTCGGCACGGAGCCGGGCAGTTGGGATTCTGGGGCGTGGGGAGGTTCCCCTGCCCTGCAAGACCACGCGAAAAGATGCCTCGGCTCGATTGACTTTGTCTGGCAATTAGTCTCAACAGGGGCAATAAGCAACATAGCTTCGGTTCCTCCGCCCGTGGGTGGTGGGTGGGTGGTGGGGACGGCACAGTGAGCCCGAATCGCCGTCACAATTGAGAACAGAGACATGGCAGGAACCGATGGCATCATGAAGGTATTCCCAAACTGCAACTGCATCGTAAAATCTCATGGAAGACGCGGGAGGCTGTGATAGTTCATTGACACCACAACAAAACATCGCGCAGGAGAGAAAACAACAATCAATAGGACCACTCTAAACACCGATAACTTCTAGTATTTTCGCCAGTCCTGAATTCAAACACATCTTAAGCATAAAGCCGTCTCTGCCGATGATATCAATTTCGTGTCTTGTCAACTGATAGCTCATCCTCAGTCACTCTCTAGCGAGATACCTCACATGTACATCGAGAAACTAGCAATAGCAAGGGGAAGCTTGATCCGCCCTAAGCCGGCCAAATCAGAGAGATCAAATCATGCAAATACGAACGATTAGACACCGATCCACATTTCCGATAACAGAGCCAATGCCTTCAAAAAAAAAAAAAAAGATCACAGCGCTCAGCATTCCTTCACGCTCAAGCCCACCTATCCCTCGAAACTTGCGGCCGAGCCTATCGACGGCGTTGTCGGATCTTGCGTTGACGCGGGAAGTGCAGCGGCAGCGACAACGTGGCTATATACTTGACCCTACCGGTCGACTTCTCCTTCAACTCCTTGACGCGACCGCCAATCTCGTGGAAGTGCGTGGTTAGTTTCTCCTGGTCAATCTTGAGGTCATCCCGGAGGAACTGCACATCCAACGTAAAGTTATCAATGATGCTTGCGAATGCGAGAATGTGCGTGAGTATGAGGGAGTCGAAGTAGCTGTTAATGTCACCACGTCCGTTCGTGAATTTCCGGAGAAAGTGGTCCGCGATAATATCCGACGCGTCGGTGAGGGCCTTGAAATTCTTCTTGAGCATGGCTGTCCTCCCAGCCCGCTTCCTTGTCGCATTTGTATAGTACACGATAAGATAGTAGATGTATCGAAGTAGCCGTAATCTGGAAACACTGTCTGGTCCACGGGCAACCGTGTTGAGTCGGCTAGCCACAAACTTGGACGTGAGCTGCACACCTGTGCCATTCTCACATGCGTCTTGCCAATCCTTGATGCGAATGCTGTTAAGGATTTCGGCGCCGATAATGTCGACGGGATCGTACACGTCTTGGATCTCTTCAGCATCCAAGTTGGGCTTGGGGATCGGTTTCGTGGCGTCAAGACTTGCTTGGAGGTCTTCACGGGAAGCCATGTCAGCAGACGCCTCCTTAATTGCATCCAAGGTGGCATTCGTGGCCGCGTTAAGTGCTTTCGGCGTCCCATCAGCGTTGAGAGTGGGTAAAGAGATCTCGTTTCTCGCCTTCTCCTCGATCGCTTTCTTAGCCCGTTTGGATCCGAATAGTCGCCCAAGATCGTTCAATATGTCCGAAGGTTTCTGTGAAATGGTATTAGTCTCTCGGAAAAAAACGAAAGAAAAAAAATTAGACAGGTGAGAAAAGAGGAGCATACGTCTTGAGGACCGCGGCTGGCTGCTGCTTCTTCGCCAACCTTCTGTCCCTTGGGTATCGCTCGGACAATGAGCTTCCTAGTCTGCACCACATCCTTCCGCCCCGTTTTCGGATTCTCGTAGCCAACATATAGTCTCGTCCATTTGGTAGCCGGGTCTTCTCTGCCAGTGAACTCGTATACAGGGTGGTCGTTGGAGAAGAGCAGGTATTCTCGTCGCTCGATCGGTGTCGCACCCTTACTTATCTCCCCCGGTTTGCGCTCTCTTGTGTAGACTTTGAACTTGATGTCGTCTGGTATCTGACAGCCGGCAGGCTCAACTGCAAATAGTAGAGCAAGATTAGAACACCGAGACACCCATAGGTCATTGTGGCCTGGAGAGTATTTGCGATCAAGCACTTACGGATGAATGGCGGGTTCACAGTTTCCTGAACATTGGCCTCGATCCATGCGAATGGGTTTTGGTCCTTCTCGGTTGCCTGCCTCTTAGCGTTTGGACGTTCGTTGCTCGGCCCCGAGGCCCTCTTCCTCTTTTTAACCTCTGCCATGGTAGGCTAGGTTGTGAGCAGGTTTGTGGAACGGTGGGTGTGAAGGTTGGTAGTCGAGGTGAGTTTGGCTGAAGAGGTTGCCCGTGAAAGAGGAAGAGAACAATTGAACGAATTGAAATTGGCGACTGAAGCTGCAAGAAAAATACTGAAAGTCAGAGAAATATTCGACCTAGGTTGCTGTGGACCTAAACAAAGGTTTTTGCTGTGAAGGCTTCCTTCCAAAGAGATGAAGGCCCGGGGCAGCTCTCCAAATAATTTTTTTTTCTTGATCCGTCTTGATCTTCGAAGAATCAAATCCAGGGACTGGACAATTGGATGGTGGGATGCCCCACTTGGCCATATTGGCTATTGTAATATTTGCCACGATTGCATTTTAGAAGTGTAATGACTAAGCACCACCAGATTAAGCGGTATATGCATATCTAGCATAGTACAAATGTACACGACCTAGGCAACCTAGCAAAAAATCTGGCGTCGTGACGAGACGACCGACATCAAATCCATCATCAACTCCACGTTCACACATCGTCGCGACATCGACACCGCGACATCCTGCCCCGTCCATCACCCAAACAACACCGTTAGCTGCGCATTTCATCTCCTCGCCAGATTACTGAGATAGAGGATTCTTTTTTTTTGTGTCGCTCCGTGCTGGCGCGCGGTTGAAGCGACTCGCCAGTTCGCGCGTCTCAGCTCGAGAATTCGCCGCATTTGTAGCATTTGCAACTCTTAGACTCTCCTAATAATGTCTTCATTACCACCTCCCCCTCCGCCTCCGGGCTGGGGTCCTCCACCTCCTCCCCCTACTCCTCCTCCGCCGCCGCCCTCGGGATCTCTTCCTCCGCCACCCGCCATCCCTGCTCCCCCTCCTCCGGGATACCGGCCGCCTGTTGACCTACGAATGGCAAAGTTTGCCGAGAAGAAGAAGGAATGGCTTCGTCATCAACGGAATCGATTCGGAGAGAAGCGCAAGGCGGGCTTCGTCGAGACGCAAAAGGCCGACATGCCCCCTGAGCACTTGCGCAAGATCGTTCGAGACATCGGCGACGTTTCCCAGAAGAAGTACACGAGCGATAAGCGCAGCTACCTCGGCGCTCTGAAATTTATGCCTCATGCGGTATTGAAACTCCTCGAGAATATGCCCATGCCCTGGGAATCGACTCGTGAAGTCAAAGTATTGTACCACGTCAACGGGTGTTTGACCCTCGTAAACGAAATACCCCGTGTCATCGAGCCTGTCTTCTTCGCGCAATGGGCGATGATGTGGATTGCCATGAGGAGAGAAAAGCAGGACCGAGCCCTGTTCAAGCGAATGCGATTCCCTCCCTTCGACGATGAGGAGCCGCCGTTGTCGTGGTCGGAGAATATCGAAGAGGTCGAGCCTCTGCCACCGATCCAGTTCGACCTCGACGAGGAAGAGGATGCGGCTGTTTTCCAATGGTTCTACGATCATAGGGCGCTTCTTGACACCGAATACGTCAATGGTCCTAGCTACAAGACATGGAATCTATCGCTAGAGCAGATGGCCGCCCTGTTCCGTCTCAGCAAACCCCTCGTCTCCGACGTGGTAGACAAGAACTACTTCTATCTCTTTGACTTGAAGAGTTTCTTGGCCGCCAAGGCCCTCAACGTCGCTCTTCCCGGTGGACCGCGATTTGAACCCCTTTACAAAGACATCGATCCCAACGACGAGGATATTGGCGAATTCAATGCCATCGACCGTATCATCTTCCGTGGTGAGAACAGAAACGAGTTCCGTGTTGCGTACCCGTACCTTTACAACTCCCTCCCTCGTGGCGTGCACTTGTCGTGGCATTCCCACCCCCAAATCGTATTCACGCAAGCTGAAGACCCCGATTTGCCGACCTTCCACATCGACAAGGCCATTCATATCATCCCTCCCCTCAAACCCGCCGAAGGTTACGTCAGCCCTGAGGATGAAGTATTTGGTCCTGGTAATGATGAAGAGCCCGAAGAGGGTGCGTTCACCCTACCTAAGGAGGTGGAGCCGTTCCTTGCAGAAGAGGAACTTGCTCCTGAGCAGTCTGCGGACGCTATCAAACTTTGGTGGGCGCCGTATCCTTTCAACCATCGGTCGGGCAAGATGGTTCGAGCTCAGGACGTGCCACTTATCAAGCAGTGGCATCTGGAGCACCCACCCATGCAAGGCAAGTGCCCTGTCAAAGTCAGGGTATCATATCAAAAACTACTCAAGACGTACGTCCTGAATGAGCTGCACAAGAAGCCGGCCAAGTCGTTGAATAGGCAAGACTTGCTCAAGTCTCTAAAACAGACCAAATTCTTCCAGCAGACGACAATCGACTGGGTCGAAGCTGGCTTGCAAGTTTGCCGACAAGGTTTCAACATGCTTAACCTTCTGATTCACCGAAAGAACCTCACATACCTCCATCTTGACTACAACTTCAACTTGAAGCCTGTCAAGACCCTAACAACCAAGGAGCGCAAAAAGTCGCGCTTTGGTAATGCCTTCCACCTCATGAGGGAAATTCTGCGTCTGGTCAAGCTTATTGTCGATGCTCATTGCCAGTTCAGACTGGGCAACATCGATGCCTTCGTGCTTGCCGATGGTATTCACTATGCTTTCAACCACGTTGGTCAGTTGACGGGTATGTACCGTTATAAATACAAGCTCATGCATCAGATCCGCTCTTGCAAGGATTTGAAGCATCTGATCTATTATCGTTTCAACACCAACGGCGTTGGGAAGGGCCCTGGCTGTGGTTTCTGGGCCCCTTCGTGGAGGGTATGGCTGTTCTTTATGCGAGGTATCATTCCCCTCCTGGAGCGGTGGCTTGGAAACCTCCTGTCTCGCCAATTCGAGGGTCGTCACAGCAAGAGCGTGGCCAAGACTGTCACAAAACAACGAGTTGAGTCACACTACGACCTGGAGCTCAGGGCGTCCGTCATGGCCGATCTCATGGACATGATGCCCGAAGGTATCAAGCAGAACAAGGTTAACACCGTTCTGCAACACCTGTCTGAGGCCTGGAGATGTTGGAAGAGTAATATTCCCTGGAAGGTGCCTGGACTTCCTGCTCCCATCGAGAACATCATCCTTCGGTATGTCAAGGCAAAGGCTGACTGGTGGATCTCTGTCGCCCATTACAACCGTGAGCGAATTCGACGAGGCGCCACTGTCGACAAGACCGTGGCGAAGAAGAACGTCGGTCGCTTAACCCGACTCTGGCTCAAGGCGGAACAGGAGAGGCAACATAACCACATGAAGGACGGACCTTACGTCTCGTCGGAGGAGGCTGTCGCCATCTACACAACCACCGTCCACTGGCTTGAGTCTCGCAAGTTCTCGCCCATCCCCTTCCCTAGCGTCTCGTATAAGCACGACACCAAGATTCTCATCCTCGCGCTTGAGAGGCTAAGAGAGGCTTACTCCGTCAAGGGTCGACTCAACCAGAGTCAGAGAGAAGAACTGGCTTTGATTGAACAGGCCTACGATAGCCCGGGTACCACGCTAGAGAGGATCAAGCGCTTCCTGCTCACTCAGAGAGCATTCAAGGAAGTCAGCATTGATATGAACGACAACTACAGCACCATCAACCCTGTTTACGACATTGAGCCCATGGAAAAGATCAGTGATGCATACCTCGACCAATACCTCTGGTACCAGGCTGATCAGAGGAACCTCTTCCCGGCGTGGATCAAGCCATCCGATTCTGAGGTTCCTCCGCTGTTGGTTTACAAGTGGGCTCAGGGCATCAACAACCTGGACCGCGTTTGGGTGACTGAGGATGGTGAATGCAATGTCTTGGTGGAGACTTCCTTCGCCAAGGTCTACGAAAAGGTTGAACTCACATTGCTCAACTCGCTGCTGAGGCTCATTATGGACCACAACCTGGCAGACTACATCACCGCCAAGAACAACGTCCAGTTGACGTACAAGGATATGAACCACACTAATAGCTACGGAATGATCCGCGGCTTGCAATTCTCGGCCTTTGTCTTCCAGTACTACGGTCTCATCCTCGATCTTCTCCTCCTCGGCCCGCAGAGAGCCAGCGAGATTGACGGACCTCCTCAGAAGCCCAATGACTTCCTTCAGTTCAGCAGCAGGGAGGTCGAGACGAGGCACCCAATTCGCCTTTACACCAGATATATTGACAAGGTTTGGGTATTCCTCAGGTTCACGGCTGAAGAAGCGCGCGATCTCATCCAGAGGTACCTCACTGAACAACCGGATCCCAACTTTGAGAACGTTATCGGATACAAGAGCAAGAAGTGCTGGCCCAGGGACTGCCGTATGCGTCTCATGAGGCACGACGTCAACCTTGGTCGCGCCGTCTTTTGGGATCTGAAGAACCGTCTACCCCGGTCCGTTACTACGATCGAGTGGGATGACAGTTTTGTCAGTGTTTACAGCAAAGACAACCCTAACCTTCTGTTCTCTATGTGCGGATTTGAAGTTCGAATCCTCCCCAAATGCCGCAACAAGAACGAAGAGTTCTCCGAGGCGGACAGTGTCTGGTCCTTGGTTGAAAACACCACCAAGGAGCGGACAGCTCATGCTTTCTTGCAGGTGACGGAGGAAGACATTCAGAAGTTCAACAACCGCATCAGGCAAATTCTCATGTCTTCTGGATCCACGACGTTCACCAAGATTGCAAACAAGTGGAACACGGCCCTGATTGCCCTCTTCACCTACTACCGCGAGGCTGCAGTGTCCACTGTATCGCTTCTCGATACCATCGTCAAGTGTGAGACCAAGATTCAGACTCGTGTCAAGATTGGTCTCAACTCCAAGATGCCTTCTCGTTTCCCTCCTGCCGTGTTCTACACCCCCAAGGAACTTGGTGGCTTGGGCATGATCTCCGGCTCCCACATTCTCATCCCTGCCAGCGACAAGAGATGGTGGAAGCAAACCGATACCGGCGTCACCCACTACCGAGCCGGTATGACCCATGATGAGGAGACTCTTATCCCTAACATCTTCAGATACATCATCCCCTGGGAAGCTGAGTTCATTGACTCCCAGCGAGTGTGGACCGAGTATGCGCAAAAGCGAATGGAAGCCAATCAAAACAACCGCCGTCTCACTCTCGAGGACCTTGAGGATAGTTGGGATCGTGGCCTGCCGCGTATCAACACCTTGTTCCAGAAAGATCGAAGCACAATCAGCTTCGACAAGGGATACCGCGCTCGATCCGAGTTCAAGATGTATCAGCTCATGAAGAGCAACCCCTTCTGGTGGACAAGCCAGCGGCACGATGGAAAGCTCTGGAACCTCAACGCTTACAGAACCGACGTTATTCAAGCACTTGGCGGTGTCGAAACCATCCTTGAGCACACTCTGTTCAAGGCTACCGGTTTCCCGTCCTGGGAGGGCCTCTTCTGGGAAAAAGCTTGTCTTGCTAAAGGAACAATGCTACTTCGATATGATAGTACCAAGGTTGCAGTCGAGGATGTTAAAGAGGGTGACCTACTCCTCGGACCGGACGGTGGACCGCGTCGTGCTTTCAACATCGTCAGCGGAAAGGATCGTCTTTACCGTATCAAGGTCGACGGCCACAAGGAAGATCTCGTCGTGACCCCGAATCATATCTTGGTTCTTCATCGAGAGAAGGGTGAGAGTAATGAGTACGACGACGACGATAATGTCGAGGAGACAGTGTATCAGGATCTGGAACAGGTTAATGTTTCGGCAGCAGAACGCTACGATACTGCTGAAATGACGGCAGCCGAGTTTGCCGCGCTTGATCCAGACGAGAGGCGCAAGTATCTGCTCTTCCGATCCCCTGGTTTCGAGCTACCTGAACAACCAGTGCCAGTTGATCCATACTTCTTGGGACTTTGGCTTGGAGATGGAAACCGCGGCAATACCACCATCCACGCGGACCACGAGGCGGAACTTCGAGAGTTCCTCGTCAACCATGCAAGCGAACTCAATCTCCAGCTTGGCGACGCGACTGATCGGGAGTTAGACTTGATCGAGCGTAAGGATGAAGACACCGATAGTGGGATTGACATCAAATTCGATTCCGACGATGGCCACGCTCAAGAACAACACCCCGAGCAAACAACAGCCCACGTTGACATTGATGCTGCCAGTGTGAACAAGCTTCGGAACGCACTCCACGATCTTCAGCTTCTTACACACAACGAGACTGGGCCCGGGGCTGATCGCAAGCGAATTCCGTCGATTTACATGAAAAATTCGCGGTCTGTCCGTCTGGCTGTTCTTGCAGGACTACTTGATTCGGATGGCTGGTACGACCATCCGGAGGATATGTTTGGTTTTGCTCAAAGCAAGCGTTGGCATTCAGGCCTCTTCTGGGATACTGTCTCTTTGGCACGATCATTGGGCTTCGACGTGTCGACCAAAGAACAGATGATGTGGAATTCAACTCGCACACAACAGTTCCCTCAACTTGTCGCCCAGATCTTTGGAAACTTGGCCGAGGTTCCCTGCGTACTTCTGCGCAAGCAGGCCTGCGAACACCTGGTTCCGCAAACCCACAGCTTCAAGATCAAGGACATCACGCTGGAATCCGCGGCGACTGAGTGGGCTGGCTTCAGGGTTGATCAAGACCAGCTGTATCTGCGCCACGATTATATGGTGCTTCATAACAGCGGTTTTGAGGAGTCCATGAAGTTCAAGAAGCTGACCAACGCCCAGCGTTCCGGTCTCAATCAGATTCCCAACCGTCGCTTCACTCTGTGGTGGTCACCCACCATCAACCGAGCCAATGTCTACGTTGGTTTCCAGGTCCAGCTCGATCTCACGGGCATCTTCCTTCACGGCAAGATCCCCACCTTGAAGATTTCGCTTATCCAGATCTTCCGTGCCCACTTGTGGCAGAAGATCCACGAGTCTGTCGTCATGGATCTGTGCCAAGTGTTCGACCAGGAATTGGAGTCGTTGGGCATCGAGACGGTGCAGAAGGAGACGATCCACCCCCGAAAGTCATACAAGATGAACAGTTCTTGTGCCGATATTTTGCTCTTTGCCAGCCACAAGTGGAACGTTACCCGACCTTCGCTCCTGTTCGATACCAAGGATGTCATTGAGCCAACAACAACCAACAAGTTCTGGATCGATGTACAGCTCCGTTATGGTGACTACGACTCGCACGATATCGAGCGATATACTAGGGCCAAGTACCTCGACTACACGACCGACAGTTCAAGTATTTACCCTTCGGCAACTGGTCTTATGGTTGGTATCGATCTTGCTTACAACCTCTACTCGGCGTACGGCATGTACTTCCCTGGCTTGAAGATTCTTATCCAACAAGCTATGGCGAAGATTATGAAGGCCAACCCTGCCTTGTACGTGCTCCGAGAGCGTATTCGAAAGGGTCTGCAGCTCTATGCCTCCGAGAGCAACCAAGAATTCCTCAACTCCCAGAATTACTCGGAACTCTTCAGCAACCAGACCCAACTGTTTATTGATGATACCAACGTCTACCGTGTCACGATCCACAAGACCTTCGAGGGTAACTTGACGACCAAGCCTATCAACGGTGCCATCTTCATCTTCAACCCTAGGACCGGTCAGCTCTTCCTCAAGATTATTCACACGAGCGTTTGGGCTGGTCAGAAGCGTCTCGGACAGTTGGCGAAGTGGAAGACTGCGGAAGAAGTCGCAGCCCTGATCCGATCGTTGCCAGCTGAAGAACAGCCCAAGCAGCTTATTGTCACTCGTAAGGGTCTACTGGATCCTCTCGAGGTGCATCTCCTTGACTTCCCCAACATCTCCATCCGTGCCTCCGAGCTTCAGCTGCCCTTCCAGGCAGCCATGAAGGTTGAGAAGCTGGGCGACATGATCCTGCGTGCTACGGAGCCTCAGATGGTCCTGTTCAACCTGTACGACGAGTGGTTGAAGACCATTTCGTCATACACTGCCTTCTCACGTCTCATCCTTATCCTCCGCGCCTTGCACGTCAATATGGACAAGACCAAGCTCATCCTACGGCCCGATAAGACTGTCATTACCCAGGAGCATCAGATTTGGCCTACGCTCACGGACGAGGATTGGATTAAGGTTGAAACGCAGTTGCGTGACCTCATTTTGCACGACTACGGAAAGAAGAACAACGTCAACGTATCCAGCTTGACCAGCAGCGAAGTCCGCGATATCATTTTGGGTATGGAGATTTCCGCGCCGTCGATGCAGAGGCAGCAGGCCGCCGAGATCGAGAAGCAGCAGCAGGAGCAGAAGCAGCTCACGGCCGTGACCACCAAGACGCAGAACGTGCGTGGAGAGGAGATTGTCGTCACGACTACGTCGCAGTTCGAGCAGCAGACTTTCGCGTCGAGGACGGAATGGCGCACTCGCGCCATCGCCACGTCGAACCTGCGGACGCGCTCGAACAACATCTACGTCTCGTCTGTCGATAACGACCTGGACGATATCACTTACGTCATGCCGAACAACATTCTCAAACGTTTCATCAAGATAGCAGATCTCCGAGTCCAGGTTGCCGGATATCTCTACGGGTCCTCGCCTGCGGACAACGACACGGTCAAGGAGATCAAGTGCATCGTCCTCGTGCCGCAGATTGGCGGCCTTCGAAACGTTCAGCTCCCCCAGCAGCTGCCTCAACACCCTCTGCTTCAATCCATGGAACCCCTCGGCATAATTCACACGATGTCCGGCAACGAGCTGCCCTACATGTCGGCCATGGACGTGACCGAGCACGCCAAGCTACGAGACGCACATCCGTCGTGGGCCAAGGATAACCAGACGATCACGGTGACGGTGGCGTTCACCCCGGGCAGCGTCTCGCTCTCGGCCTGGGCCATCACCCCTCAAGGCTTCAAGTGGGGGGTCGAGAACAAGGACACGCAGAGCGACCAGCCCCAGGGCTTCACGACGTCCATGGGAGAGAAGCGCAAGCTGCTCCTCAGCCCGCGCTTCAATGGCTTCTTCCTCGTGCCTGAGCTCGGACAGTGGAACTACAGCTTCATGGGCAGCGCGTTCACGAGGCTGGAGAAGCGACCAATCCGCTGCAAGGTCGATACGCCGATACCGTTCTACAGCGATCAGCACCGTCCTATTCACTTCCAGGGCTTCGCTGAGATGGAGGACGCTGGCGTTGACCGATCAGACAACTTTGCATAAATGGAGAAGCACTTAACAATCAACCCCCCGGGGGGTCGGAGTCTCGTCTCGGTTTTCTCTCGCCGCAAATTCTCTACCTCTGAGGCTCTTGTCCTTTTCTAGTCACTCTTCCACCCTCAGATCAAGTTGAGGCTATATCGAGATGGACCCGGCGTACGGCCGACGCTGATTACGTCACAAACCAACGGAAAAACGCCTCTAGGCTACCACATTCACCACACAGAGAGAGAGAGCGAGAACGGGGGGGAGTGGGGTGTGCAAATGATTGTCCTCATACGTCAGGAGTTGAAACAAACTTGAGGGCAGAAAAAAAAAAAAGCAGGACGAAGCGGGGACCGCGAAGGGAGCGACAAGGCAGAAAATGCTGAGAAATCTCTTTGTTTCTCTGGCAAGCTCCCCCTACCCGTTTTGGGAACTACCGAGTCCGGCATATGGCGGTGAATAAGGCGCGTTTGATCGTCCGATAGTTGAGAAGAAGAGGAGGGGAGGGGGCGGAGGTACAAAACAGTCATTCATAAAATGTACGAGGAGATGTAATGGGTGGAAGTGATGATTTGATACCAAAGAAAGAGAAAGCAAAAAAAGGGAACAGAAGGAAAAGTCGAGGGTCAAAATGAAAAACAGAGTGTGTTAAACATGAAAATAGGGTGTCATTTTGTGAGTCCGAGGATTCCGAAGGAAAGGGAGTGGGCGCGGCGTGTATGTATTTATTTGTACAAGATTTCCCAACTTTATTTCATTTCCATACCTTTTTTGCCTTTCGTTGTAATTCTACTGTTGATATGGATAGTTTGGAACTTTGTATACAGTTTGTTTCCTCGTCTTACGCGGAAACGCCAGTGTTTACGATAGGCAAGATCGTGCCTGTGTGTGTGTATCAGGGTCAAAGGTGATGGTGAGGGTGTGAGAGCCCACGCATGCAAGAACAGTCGTAAGGAAAACTGGGCGTAATGAGAAGAACTAGGCACACCCCTTTTCACCCTTTCGTTTCCCTTGTTTCTTTTTTGAACCTTCCGTCGGCGCGGCTATTGGAGAAATATGAGGTCACGCATAGGGAGATGACGCCGGGCCGAGTCTTGGTGTTTCCAATAAGTCGAAGTTCCGAGGTGCGCCGATGAGAGGACGCAGAACAACGTTGAAGAAAAGGTGGGGGGATTGCTCATCGTACCGATCACTTGGTGGAGAGGCGTACAGGAAAGATGATAAGGGAAGAAAAGAAGAGAAACGCAGAATGTGACAATTACAAGTCGTAAATCAATCAAGGGATGAGATCGATTGGACGAATTCGTAGAAATCAGAGTTTCCAAGGGAGGTGGGCAAGAAGTCTCTATAGAGGACAAAACAGGCTTTGGGTATGCCTGTTCTAACAATGTGTGATGAGCGTCGAAGATCCAGTTGAGAAACAAATGATGAGCTTAAATGCTATCGATTGCCAGAAGGAGAGAAATGTGGATTGACGACTTACACGGGAAAAACAGAGCGAGAAAGAGAAAAAGAGAAGGGGACGCAGGGTAGTATCCCGAACCCGGACTACCCTGTTCATCCATCCATGGCTCCATGGCGTCGCGTTCCTGTTATACACATACTCATTAAAAGGAGTACTCTCATGGATGTCCATTGTGGCACCAAGAACCAGAAAATCGTACAGATATTGGGGTAATCAAGGTGTTCAGATGAACCGCGCATAGAAGCTGCAGGTCAATTCCACGGTATGGTTCTCAATAACAGTTGCTGCGACCGGTTCAGGCTGATCTTAACACAATATTGTATTGAAGGAATATCGGCCGCTGAGAAGGCGAGTGTTAATAGGTCTGGTGACAAATAACACTAAAGATTGCAATGCAGGGTATACTTGTAGACCCGGCCATCTGCCCCTCGACACCACAGCTGCACCAGGATGAAGAGTTATAGGCGAGGGCAAGGAGAGACGGTAGGCATATGCAAGAACGGCCTCGGGACGAGAGATGATCTGAATTTACCACAGGCACGGAACCAGTTTTTTTTCTTCTCCCACACAACTTCATCTCAGCTTTTAACGGGCGGAGAAGGCAAGGAAACGCGGTTCGCTGTCACCTTGGCCGCAATGTTTCCTATTCGGCCAGAAAGAACGACTAGCCGATTCGAGTACGTTTCGCCAAGGAACACTGCTCAGACGCTTGATGTCGGGGGTCGGGCTTTCCACAGCATGCTCCAAGATCCGCCCTAATCGTCGTCGATGAGGCAGTCAGTCGTAAAATAAGGGCTGATTCAGCTCAATGAAGCGAAGGGTGAGGCGGGATCGTAGGGGCAATATTAGAACTGTTCATGCATTAATGCGCCAAACGTCCCTTGCATCTGAACCTTACTCTTTGTAGCGGGGTGTGCCCCGTCCTGGACAGGACTCATGACAGCTGGTGACAGGGTGGGGGGTGGATGAGGGAAAAATACCCTGCACATATGGTAATGCTTGCTGAGAACAGACAAAGAATTCGGCCAATATTCCCGCCAAACTTGATAGCGTTAGGATGGGGCCAAAGGGGAAGGGTCCCAGCGGATATCAAGCCTGGCTTGCTCTAGATCCCAGTCGATCCGAACGAGTCAACGAATAATATGAAGAGGTAATAAAACGGGGATTTAGGAAGTCAGAGAAGGTGAAAGCGGGTCCCAATATGTCGGCATGCCTCCCTTATTATCGACAAGGGCTCTAATAAATAGGAAAGTGGAAATGGCAAAAATTGAAGACTGGAGATAGAGCAAAGAGCATGGACAGGCGGAAGCCACTGTCCTGGGACAGGATAGGATGGAAGGTGTCGACGGCCACCAGATCAAGCTCGATTGATATGGGGTCAACAGGTCTCTATGGGGCTGTGCCAAGGTGTCAAAGGAACGCGGAGGTGGCTGACAAGATATCCAATGCGTGGATAGGAGAGCTTGGGCATGATCCTCATGCGATTCTAGGTCTCAGATTTGGAGCACTAGGCGTCCGGCCAGATCTGTTTGCCAGACCTGTATGCAGGTTCCTGGCATTTTGGCGGCCACGTTGCTGGAATGGAAGGGTAGTCGTAGCCTGGCCCATCTCGTGTGGCTTGCCACGTCGCTCGTCCAGCTCTGATACTCCTAGACTCCCTCCGTTGGCACAAGCGATAGAAACAAGGAAATTTGACGACTGCATTCAACGAAGATCTCTCGTAGAAACACGGAAAAGACTGTTCCGTTGAAGGTTCCATTGGTGTGACCTAAATCTGGATGGCCTTGGCCCGTAAGCCCTCATTTCTTGCAATCGAGAGTTCGAAGTACGCCAAACAAGTCCAGTGCGTGACGTCGCATCGCCTTGCCATCGAAAGATTTGAAAGAGATTCGGGACATGGGCGTCGATCAGGAGTTTTGATGTTTCGGCCGACGGGTGGCCTTTGTTGCATGAGGGGCTGTACTTCGTAGTCCTTAGAGAGGAGCCGTTTTTTTGTGGCGTTTGTCCATCCTTGCTCAATTACAGGAGCCACTGGGTTCGGCTGTCGGTGTCAGTGGTACCCCCGGCCTATCCTAGCAAGGGCTGACCTCGAAAATTCGTGACCTGGTAAGGATCTTGACAGGGGGAAGATTGACGATTGACATTCCATGTCTTCTCCGCTGCAAGGGGGAGGATACAATGACGGATTTGGCAATAGCGTCGTAGTTCCCTGAGAGCCACCCTGGTAAAGAACTTGTCGAAGCCTTCTTCTCGGGTCGTGGGGGAGCGTGCGAAGTAGAGCCCCAGGTTGGGCCATGGATGATGGCACAAGTGGCCTTGGCTTCTCATGTTCCACAGACGGAGCCACCGATCATCTCGACATCTACCCAATGGCGTGTACTTCCCTAGCCTTCGCATAGAATTGATGTCGAGAGGGGAAATTATAGAATTGATGTCGAGAGGGGAAATTAATGGTCTTCATCACCTTCTGGTCTCGTATCAGTTATTAGTATGCTTCCATGGGTTCCTCTTGCAGAATGATAACGGGCATCCATCATTGATGATATGTGACCTGGATGAGTAGTAGAATCGGGACACGCCAATCCGCGGTTTCTCAGCCGGGCAGTTACTCCGAAGGAAGATGTGAAATGGAAAGGATGCAAAGACACCTGTTGAAGGGCAGTTGATGCCTTCCGCAAGTTTAGTATTCGCCCCTTGCCAGTGCCAGCCGTTACTGGGCTGTATGTTGCCAGATGGAACAAGTTTGTCCATTCACATGCCCATGCCTCCCGGGCATTCTTGCCTCGTTTGGTTTGGCCTGGCCTTCCTCCGCGGGCCTTGAAGAGGCCTGCCTCTGGTGCTGCCTTCCTGCTGGCTTAACCAAATGAGATTACACGAGGAGTGGGCCTTCCATGTCCTTCGTGGTGTATGTTAAAAGGCGGGCTAGCTTGAATCGAGGAAGCTGCAAACTTACACAATTGTACTTCTAGTGTGCACGGATCATGTGATGCGACTTTGGAGAGGTCCTCCCCACCCTTACCTACGACGTAGTTTAACATCGACGGGGGAGTCTACCAAGTATGTTCCCAATTCTTCTTTCCTTGCCACAGAATTTCCCTGTTACCTGTTCATGACGACTCTGTACTTCGTACAAGTACTTTGCAGTCGCGCCCATCGATCCCTGGTTCAGGTACCACCAAATCTTTGGGACTTCACGACAGGCTCAGAATTTACCATGGTTCCTTGGCAGCCTATTCCAGGATGTAGCTGCAGGAATTGGGCCGACCCAGCCTGTTGGCGCATATCGATGCAATTTAATAACGTTGATATTGACCAGTATGATAATTCCAGAATCATTCAATCTTCCGTGCACCCATGCGTTCTTTTCTTTTTTTTTTTTTGTTCTTTTTTTTTTTCTTCTTCTTTTTTCTTCGGCTCTCCTTCCCGACCCCCTTTTTCCTCTTGACTGGGCTCCTATTCCTGTCACATATTGGTACTTCGTACATCATTGCTCGACGGCCAGCGCTATAAAGTTGATGATCGGACGGGAACACCATAGGAATGAGCATTATTGTCAGCCACCTGTCACCGCATGGACACAGAAAGAGACCTTCCCCCTCAAAGACACTCAGGACAGGATGCTTTTCACCCTCGGGATGATGAAGAGTTGCGCGAGCATAACATATTGTAATACTAGGCCATTGTTGGTGAGATCAATTGATTGGAGCTACGAGGATACCTGTGCTGGCCATCGCGCAACAAGGATGGATCCACCTCAAGCATGAAGTCGTTAAATTACATGTACTTTCTAGATCTCCTCCAGCCGTTCCTCAATAACCCGGGTTCGCATCGGCTGGCTAACTTCCTCAATCCTTCTCGTCGTCATCGAGCAAGTCCCTTTCGTGCCGTCGTGCTTTGTTCTTAGAAACATCAATAACAATGGAAGACAAGGCTTGCATCAAACTCGTGGTATCATCCTTGGGGTTACAGCCCTCACTGTAATACCCTTTAACGAAAGTAAGATTTTAGAGTCCAGGGCCCTTGTATCCGAGAACTCGGGAGCAGCGTTCCTGTCGCATTTCGTTACCCGCGGAGTACGGGATCCTACTGCTTGATTACAGTACGATGACACTTGTATATTATTTTGGGTTTATAGAGCCAAGGGGCTAGCTTGTGCTCACTAACGGATAGTCCGCTTTCGAGACGTTTGACAGAACAATTTGATTCCGCTCCCTTCAATAAGGTGCGGCAACATCCTTTCTCAACCCTCCACAGAAATAGGGACTCGTCAAACCAATATGGAATGCTAGCTAAGTCCCACTTCTGTTCAACGGCATAGGCCGCACGATGCTGCGGTGGATTTATATGTACTACAGGAAGCTAATTACAGCTTCAATATGCGAGAGGTTAGAATCGGTCCCGAGCTGCAAAGAAAGAAACGCTGGCGAGCACGAAGTACAGGGCCGAAAAAAAGACAACGGATGACAGCATGAGCCTGGCTGTTGTCTCCCTCCCCTTCCCCTGCCCGTGTACCAGAAATTTTTAGACAAACGCGGCCCAAGACCAGCCCCCGGAGTAGTGCCCTCCTACACTACTCATCGGTGTTATGCACGCCATCGGAGGAAGCACTAAGGACGGCAACGGGTGCATCCTCGCCCCGGTCTGCCCCACCATCTACACCCAAATCACCACCGAGGCATGAAGAGCATCGGCTGATGTCTCTTCAAATAATTGCCTGGCTGGAGACGTAAAATTACATTTGTGAACTATGTCTATCATCTGGCGATCGCAAAAGGCGATATTCGCGGAGAATACCTTCCATACTTTATCCCTGCTGAACCCGGTACTACCCTGAGTGTAGCATCAGGAGTCCATTGCGGTCTTAGAAACGCAGAGTCGGGGGAGCGTCTTCCCCAAGTAAAGCAGATGCAGTATCAGGAACTGCGCCGCGCAACAAAGGAAGGGGAGAAGAGCTGGTATCTCAGCCAACACACACTCGGGCGCTGCAGCGCGCCCACGACAAATTGTCCGATACTCGCCCTTGGAGACATCCGTTTAGTGCAGCCCGGGATCGCAAAGTTTCCTCAAGTCGACGCAGCGAAAAGGGGGTGGCAGTTGGGGGTTGATTCTCTAACATGATTGACAAGATCACCAGCTTTGCCACCAAATAGACAAACTTTGATGTCCGTGTGTTGTCAAGAGAGCCAAGGTCAAGGAGACAAGCTGCTTCGGTATTCTTGATTTCTGAGATAAGGGATGAAGCACGTAGATGGGTACAAGCCTACAAGGTAGTGATGGCAACTGAAGTGCAATTTCCATTGTTAGTATTGAAGCAAATCTCGCCATCAGCTTATCAGTTGGCTTGGAGTTTCGTTGTATATACTACATCATCAAGGATTGGGATTTCCGACAACATGGTACGGCCTGAGGTTCGTCGACGAGACGCAATACCACCAGTACACTAGTATGTAATCTACATTGATTCCAGTTAAGATTAGTTTAATATTGCCCGATTGAGGGTTATTACCCCGGCGCGCTTGTCTCTCTTTCGGCGGAAGCCAGGTGTCAATCTTCCTCTGCCAGCACAAGAGGTACTCGTGACGCTTCGAACAAAGTAAATACGAAGTCTGTGAAGGAAACATGATCGACTACAAAGTACGAGGTACTACTCTTCGGGTGAATTTGGCTGGGTGCAAGATGAATTTATCACTGGTTCCAAGGAGCAGATGCGTTTTGGACGACCTGTCAACCCAAAATAGAATGTGGCAATCTCGGTACATGTCCGAATTTGACTTGCGACTCCACATCAAATGCCCTTGGGCGCATTCCCACTTTCCCCAAATTTAGGCTTCTACATTAACTCCTGTCTACTCATCAGTCCTAGTAATTTTAGTGCTTCGGTTTGTAGTGTACACTACGAAGTATATACACTACCTGCACGACCTGGTGGTGCCTGGTGGCCCATCCTAGGAAGGTGGGAAGTGTGGAGTGCGCTCCTTAACAATTTTGATAGAAGGCAAGATCTCGAAAGTGCGAAGTATACCTTCCCCGCTTGATCTTCCGTCGGAATGTTCCTTCCAGGGCCGTTCGCTCATGAGCACCACTTTGTACAGCCACGAGCATGCACGTGTTTTTGTCTTCACACCCTCCGGAACCCTGCATGTAGCTTCGAATAATGTTATTGCTTCGTAGTATTAGTTTACCTCAACTACAATTGTGCCACACAGACTCGACACTCCTGCATTGAGCTTCTCTTCCTCCATGTGCAAGCATTGCGATAATATCAAATGCAAGGTCTGTTCATTCATCTTGCTCGAGGAGCAGCCCCCTTGACCAGGCGCTAGAAGCTGCGGAAGCGCTTCTAGAAGAGCCCCGACTTGGTAAGGTGCCCAGCCTATCGCTACTAGGGTCCTCGAGTTTATATTGCCGGCTGACGTCTATCCCAGCTTCAGTTGGTGCCCCAGTCCCTGTCAACCACCGCGAAAGCATAATCCGCGTTTTATTACTAGATCCAATGAAACAAAATTGCTTCATGCGTATCCCTGAACAAGCAGAATTGGCAATTACCGCATGTTCATTTGCCTTCCACAAGAATGAAATTGCCAGAGCCCGATTCCGATCCGACATCATCAAAGCCAGGTCAGCCTCGAATACCAGCTGGGCAGGAGGCTCGAGAAAACAATCTGAGCACAACCGAGGTTGGCCTAGTAGCTATCTCAGGAGCGTTTGATACAAGTCAATCTCAACATCCATGTTCCGGTCATGGCTGGCCCCATTGCAATAGCCCAATGCCAAACTTTTAGCCCTAAACCCCTTGTGGCTCGCACCACAGCACCGGGCATCCTAACACCAGGTTTTCCCTGTAGCGGATGATAGGAGTGCGGTTACATCTCCGGCAAAGTAATTGCGAGACTTCGGGATGCGATGAACGAGGGGAGAACAGCATGGTACCATCCAAGCTGCAGGGACATTGGGCTCGGTCATGCCGGTTACTTGCCATGTCCCCCAGATCCATCAGTGCAAGGGCCTCGGACAATTGCAAAGCTGCATTCTCCTCTCCCCACTACTCTGTACCAGGTACGAGATGACATTGAGATCGGAGGGGGGTGGTTGGCCGTGTTAAAAGCAGCCTCGATTGATCGATCGCTTCGTTTTCCTGCATCGTTTCCCAGTGGAGGCGCTCGGGGAGAACTCCTGTGTGCGCGGACACAAAGCGCTCCCACACCTTTAACTGCGTTATCTGGGTCATCAATGTCTGGCATTTTACACAATTTCCTCACGACTCAGCGAAGATGATCCGGGGTCCCTTCATATGCAGAATGGCTTGGTTAGACCATGCCTGTTAGATATGTCTCTCTCTCCTCCTTCCAAAGATTGCAAGTGCCGTCGTTCGGTCTGTCCCAATATTTATCCAAATCGGAGCCGGCGAGCACAATCCAATGACAGGAACACATTACTCTAACCAAAGAGAGCGACTATTCCTTCAATCCAGGATGAAATCAGCCTTCCTGCAAAGTGCAACGAGAGAATGAACGTTAGCCCAGCCTCTCCATTTTTCTTATCATTACAATTCATATATTATTCCCTCTTCTATTCGCTTGTTACCTTCGGCAATCTACGAAGTCTAATGCAGGTGTGGCAGGAGACACTGCTCTTCCACTGCGAAGCGTGGGAGCCCGCGTGGCCAGGACAGGGCCGAAGAACTAATGAGATTTTCCTTGCACCTCTACTATACCCTACCCCAGTCTGATATAACCTCCATCACGAGTATACCAGACAAAGAGGAGAAAGTAGCTTTTATGTCTTCCCAGTACGTCGAAGGCCCCTCCATTGTTGCAGAACTGCATAAGTACTCGGTACTTAGCAACCCTGCCCACCCAAGCCCACCATCCCCTGCTCCTCTGCCGGCGATTTTTTTTTCTCTTCTCTTTTTCGCGATGGATTCGGTACATTACAAAGTACACACCTTGAAGCCAAGAGAAGAGGAAATTTTGGGTATTCGCCCCCTCCTCCTTGAGTGCTTTTCGTCTTGCACTCGACTCAAGTGGCTGTTTTGGGGTGTGTACTCGCTTGCGCAGGGGACACTAGCGACAAGCGCTTCTAGGCACCATAGAATCAACGCAAAATGAGCCAGACGTATTATAATTCTCCAGGGAAGTGGAAACGAGGAAGAGTCGGGCAGATATTCCCATCCCTCGTGCTTTCTTCTCCCCAAATTCACTGGAAAACAACAGTTGCTCCACACCCCCTCTTGCCTCCATCATCGACATCCGCATGGTAGGGCTTGTTTCAGCCTCGATTAGCTTGATCTCTTTGCCCGTAGCTTCTAAGCATTCTCCAGCCAACGCGAAGTTCTCGCCTTGTGTGTGTGCTCAGAACACTATTCGTACTTCGTACTTCCATTGTAACTCTCTTTACGTCGTATTCCTGTGGAGATGTCTTCATGAGCAAATAACGGGATCTTGTCGTCGAGGTACCACTTGGCTACTTCATAGTGTGCAATTCGGTCCTCCACCCTGTTCGGTTCCCATCTCCATTGTCACACCCCTCCCCTGCCAGGTTGTGTCTGGAACTTCGAGAGACCAGGGTTACTACATACCACAATACCTTGTTGTTTCTATAACGGGACGCAAGACAAGACGAGAGCATAAGATCAACAAAATTATGCTACCGTCATCGCTGGCCAAGGCTCACTGGAGTCCCACAGCCCACCGCTTGAGAAGACAGGATACGTCTCGCGACTATTACAGCAAGTCACTTAGTGCTTTAACTGTGGGATGAAAGGAGAAGTAGCCCAGGATGTTCCAGCCCTCTCTCTCTGTACACCCGGAAGCTCACACCGTCCGCTCTATGTCTCTGGCAGATCAGACGATATAATGCGGCCCTGGCCCACCACACACTTATAAGCACTTCATAAGCGCTTCACTTATTGATCGTCCCTGCTTCTAACCTTCTGTCACCATATGAGAAACCGAAGTTAAGAAGGTAAAAAAAGGGGACTCAGATTTCAGCAGAGAAGATCCCGGAAGCTTATTCCTTAACGGCGTGCTTGACTAAACAACCTAGACTGTCCCTTAAAAGGCACATCAGTTCGCTACACCCTCGGCTTACATTTTACCTCGATCCTCCTTCTCTCCGATTTTCAGTCGAGAAACCAGAGCCTCTAATACCAAAGGTACAGGCGACTTTAAGGGAAAAGGTGCCGTATCACTTTTAGTGCGTCGGATATGAACCATGGAAAGGATTTTCTACTGACATGCTCATTCATTCTCAGTGATACCATTGCTACCATCCACACCCACCCGGCCCCTCAGGCATCCAATCATCCTACCCTATACATCCATTACAGCGACGCTAGCCCACGCCTTGAAATCACTTACATATATACAACCTTTCGGCGGTGACCAGCATTTCAACTCCACGTTCTTTCAGCCAACATTTCCGCCAGCGCTGAGGGTATATATATCTATGTACTTGGCTGGTCGTTGCTTAACATCAGCGTTAGATTACCCCCCGAGTCCACAAAGGAACCATAACCACGGCAACCATAGGGGTAACACCGAGTCCCACGCATCTTTCTTCGCAACGACGCCAGCCTCCCGGCTTGCCGACGCTGCCCCAGAGGGCCTCTTCCCATCAAATTCTTTCCATTCAGAGCCCGGCGGCCGTCCAGAGCGGTTCGCTCTGGCGGGACCCATGCATTGGAGGCACACTGGCGGGCAACTATCGTGTAGGAGACTACAATGTCGATTACTCTACCCAGGATTCGCATCCGGGCGAGCAGAACCAGCAGCAGCACGCATACGAGACGCCTACGCATCACCAACCGCATCAGGCCACACTCCACCATCAGAGAGCGCCGCCTAGCGGGCTCCATGACCCTCCCGAGCAGCACACGCCGACTCACCACCATCCTCACCACCCCGTCATGTCGCAACATCATCCTCACCATCCGCACCAGGTGCTGATGGATCCCTCCCACATGAGCCACCCGAGGCATCCTTTAGGTCCTCCGCACTTTGGTGCGCCGGGCCCGGTCGTGGCACCTCTCTATCCGTCCATGTCGACGCCGACCCAGCCGACACATCCCTCTCACGGAGCCGGTGTAAAGCGGCCGCGACCCGACGATCTTGATCTTTCGGTTCCCGGTATGCCAGAGTTAGAGCAGCCCGACTTGGATGGGATGCCACAGGGTCCTATGGGAGCCTATGCGGCGGCCGCCCATCAGCAGCAACAGCAACAACAGCAGCAACAGCAGCCGCCTCCTGGTGCGCCTCCAACACACCACCACCATAGACTGCCAGATACCGGCCCACCGGCGAAGATGATGAGGCGCGATGGCGAAGGAGGAGGGGGGGCACCGAGCATGGTTGGTCAGGCCGGCATGCCAGCGCCAGCCCCGCGACCGCGAGGGCCGAAGCTCAAATTCACACCCGAAGATGATCAGCTCCTAATCGACCTCAAAGAGAACAAGAGTTTAACTTGGAAGCAAATCGCGGATTTCTTCCCCGGCCGGTCTTCGGGAACCCTCCAGGTTCGGTATTGCACAAAGCTGAAGGCCAAGACAACCCAGTGGACCGAAGAAACCGTAAGTGCTTTGCCATAGATTCCTAGACATACCACTCGGCCGTACCAGGTTGTGCTGTGATGGTGTTGCACCATCTTGGACTTGGACTAATGAATCCCAGGATCAAAAACTGCGAGCGGCGCTTCAAGACTACGAAAACGAGAAATGGCGCATAGTTGCGAATAAGGTCGGAACGGGGTTCACTCCCGTTGCGTGCCGAGAACGGGCTGCCCAACTGATGGGAGAGAACTTATAGCATTCAATGTCCCCTCCGGGAGTCTCAGCTCCTGAGCCAGGGGACACAATATACCCGCAGCAGCTCCACTGATGAGGCGGGAGCTCTAACATGAAAGCGGATAGCCCTCATCGCGCGGCGCCATACGATTAGGTCTAAACAGGAGGCTCACTGGCAAAATACAACTGGGAGAACCGGTGCAGGGTTCTCACAGGAGACAGATAACCTCGACCGTCCTCCTGTGTCGTTCGGCGATTTTAGACCTTGATTCCAACATCAGAACACAAATGACAAGAACCCCATAACCAACCAAGCATGACTTACTCTTCTATTGTAATAGGTACAACAACCTATCTACTCTCAGCCCTAAGGAAGACTAGGAGATAAGGATCGCCAGCTGTGTTCACAGGCGTTTCCCTAGATATATGGCAATGTCCAAGCGGAGACCTTGACTTTTCTTTTGCCTCACCATGAGGCCTGGCATGGTGTTTGCAACACGATCTGGAAGTATCCTTAATGCATCTGGACTTCCTCGATCTTACGATTGCCAGGTGCTAGCTCAGAGTCCAGGCTATCTATTCGAGCTGGTTACTTTTCCCCCGATGCCACAATCGGAACATAGCCCTCGGCTTTTCTTCCTTACACTTTGCAGCAACCGCATGGCCAGTTTCCATGGCCAGATTGCCTTTATTTTCTTTGTTTACTCTCGATTTCCACGAGGACGCAACTTGGCCTAGCTGAAGATAGCTGAGGCATGGCGGATATGTACATGGACCTGACGAATTACCTTTACCTTTACTGATTCCTTGTTTCCTATCTTTTGTTTTCTTTCCTATTTGCGGTATGCGACGAACAATAGACCTATTCTTTCCTTGTCGTTTGGATGATTCGCGTCATCTCCTCCGCCCGGCGCCACCCGAAACCGAAAGACTTCTACAACGAATGCCTAGGACCCGGCTGTCCAAACGACTTTTGGCAACCTCGCTTGTGCTAAAAGGGCAATGTCTACGTGAGGGGCGGCGCATAATGGGAATAATAATGTCAAATTCAGCATCAACTGCCGGGCCGAGACACATCGAATTAAATTCAATGAACGAGAAGACAGCGGGAGCCTTTCGGGTAATAACGACCAATGATGTGGCGACGTGGACTGGTGGTCCTTTTCCCAGCTCCGACACCAGAGCATTTTGATATTACAGAGAAGTGTGGTGTGGGCGGCTGCCGCTCACGCGTTCTGAGCAGATGGGAGAAACCCCCACCTCCCCTTGAATCAGATTGATTATCTGCCGCAAACGTGCGGGCATGCCCAAGCGAAGGTTAAGTCGACTTACAGGCTAGGAAGGGATAATCCCGTCTGCCGGTAGACTTCTCAATACCCTTTTGGTCTCCACCGACGCCCTTCACAGCGAGATAAATGATGCGTTGTCACTTATATATGGCACAGGATGTGGCGGAGGAGAACCATCACATGGAGACAAATTGACGTAGGGGGCTGTACGAAGCAAGCTACCTGCTTGCGAGCATAATGTTGATGACACTAGGTAAAACGGCATTGATGATGGAGGAGGGGTGAAATGAAATAGAAGGTTGGGTTTCGAGGACGGAGAATTGGCGTTGAGAGGATGTGGATTTTCGGTTTGCTGGGCATGGAGATCTATTGCCGAGGACATTAATGGGGCCTACTTGTGTGGTGCTTGATCGAGTCCCTGCGAGTTTCTTTCTCTTCTGACGGTCTGGAGAGCGCTTTTGCGCGTCATATTGCTCTCTGTTTTCCTCGCAGATTCATTTTCTTTTTTTCATTCTTTCATTTTTTTCCCCCGATTATTTCCCCTTCATTTTGAGTTCGAGGTCATATAGCTCCTCGATGCTAACATCGCAATTTTGAACTTCACATCTCGTTATTAGCTTTTTGCCCTTTTTCTTCAAGCTTTTAGTTCAAACATCTGATTCTCGTATTTCTTTTTCTTGTTTCTATAGACTTATGCTCCTCTCCGCCTATAATGCAAGCCTGATTATGCTCCGTGCGATGGTATGCCAGTTCAGAAAGTCTCACTAGATCCGAGAACTAGTGTATTGCCGGTCTCTGTATGGATGGGGTTTGCTGCCACGTTTAGTCGAGGGTGGCAGTGCGTCCATGGGTTTCAGGTGCCTGATGGCAGTCGACAACTGGAGCAGTCGAGTGGATGGAGCTCAACAGCGTAGGAGGAGAAGGGTTGGGTGAGACCCGACGACTCGAGGTGGGGGCTGGTATTGGTTGCAAAAACGGAGAAGAACGGAGAAGAGATGCAGTGGTGCCAATGGTGTTCCTCGGTTGAGTGGTTGTCTGCCTTGAGCCTGCAAAGAGGTAATAAGATAGCTCATATAGGTACGTGTTGATGGTTTGGTGGAAAAGCGTGTGTTGGCGGTGGACATTTCCGATTCGCCCACCTTTCCTCTTGATCCCGCGTGCATCTTGAGTTGACGAGGACGGGAGTGGCAATGGAGGTAGTGAGTACTACTTTGCACGAAGAAGGGTGCATGTAGTGTCCACGGTTGTCTCCTTCGTACGTAGGGCGGTGTCCGCGGCAGGGAGGAGGGGATGCGCCGTCTTTAATCCTGGATTCGATGTCAATATCAACCGTGTTATAGGTGAGCTGATGCAACTCACATCACACCTCGAAACAAAACGAAGTGGTAGTGTGGTAGAAGCAACCCGGGTTGGAGGGGGGAAACCTTGTGTAGGATCGCGGGTTAGCTGCGAGTCAGGGCCCGGTTATTTCTCAGAAGGCTTTTATGTTGGTTTTGTTCGCCCATGGGAGGCGGCCGGTACTGTGATGCAAGCAAGAACGGGGATGCCTGGATCTGTGTCGGACCGAAGCTGCGGCATCCGAGACGAGGTCTTTGCGGGCCGTCGTTGCCTTATGCCTCTTGCCTTAGAATATGGGGTTTATAGACTGCCGAACGGAGATCCCTTCTTGCTAGGGCCGCCAAAAGTGTTGAGGCTTGTAGCCCGGTGGGTTTCACTTGGACTGTATAAGGTGAGGAGGTGTCCTTGTTTGATGCTGCTAGACTTGGATCAGTATCTTGAACTCTTCTCGTCCTAACTTTGAAAATGGAGCTTCCAGAACGTCTCGAAGATGGAAATATAGAACGCAAGCAATAATAGATATATCGTCGCGTTATGCGAATAAAAAAAATAATAATAAATTAATAGTTCTCGTACGTGGAATTTCTTCCGCGTATCGCTATCGCTCAGCCTCCTGCCCCGGACTTCCCACTCTCTATGCCCAGGCCTCTCCACGCCCGGCTACCGTTACCGTTACACTCGAAAGAAGCCTGAGAGTACGCCCCGGAAAGCGCCACCAGACCCGACCGTTTGGTTGGGGTCAGCAGGCGATTAGGCAGGGAGATCGGCGAGGCCCGTTTTGACCGGCCGCCAGTGAGATTTCGCGCTCTTGCTGCCTTTCTATAATTTTTTTATTTTTATTTTTTTTCCCCTTTCGGTGGGAAACTATCGGGGAATAATAGTTCCCATAGCGTCTTTAGAGGTGCATCCCATGCCATGGATGTGTGATATGCAGTGGATGGGAATCGACGGAGTGCTGGGAGTGCCAAGGAGGATCTCGGCCCTAGATTCAGCACGGTACTCGGTACCGCGATGGCAGACGTACCATGGCAGCTTCGCTCGGCAACCCGTCCCGAATGCATGGACAGAAGGATTTGGTTTGGGGCGGAATTATGACTGTGATATTTCCACAGCCAGGCGCGGCAGGAATGTTCAAGGCATAGGCGGGGTTCCTTGCGATTGCACGGACGACCGCAGGATGATGCTACCTAACAGGGTAGTACAGTTCGAGGCGCGCATATCCGAAGTGGCAGATACAAAAGAAGAGCACATCACCATCACCGTTGCATTCGGGCCCTCAGAGAGGACCTCCTTGCATAACTTGAGAATGAGGGGAGGATCGAAGGCTCAGCCCGAGGAAGATAGGAATCATGGGATATTGTTAGGTTTAGTGAGCTACTGATAACGAGGAGAAGAGGACTAAAATAGAGCCCGTCTCTGCGACTTGTCCTGGTTTCTGTGCCTAGGTTTTGCTATGTCGTTGAACTTGACGGCGCCGTGAAATCTACGAAGCACTTCGTCGAGAACTCGGGAGTTCGGCGCCGAACGGAAGGGTGGGGGTGTCCGAGACCCGGCACTTCCAAGAAGGCGGGCGCTGGCTGTCGCCGAAACTGATTGTGATCCAGTCCTACCCAAGTCAAAACTGGTGGCGTTGACTGATTCCTCATCAGGGCAGGGATCGACACAGAGTGCAGTTCAGGTTTTAGCCTCTCACTAATTGAGAGAAGCGAGGGGTCTTCGACGAAGTACGAGGTACAGTACTTCGTACTGGGGGAATACTTCGGACATAGTGGATGCGGGAAAATCCACGTGACCATGTATTTTAGCCACCGCCACAGTTTGAGATTTGCAGATTTATCAGCAAGAATCGTTATAACCGAGCTTTTGGTGACTGCCTGGAACATCACTCATAATTACTTAGAAGAGGAAGGCGCAAGGAGTTGCCTTCACGATGGTGAACTTGCCTCAGATTTCAACCTCATCAGAACGACCTGGCATCTAGTCCAGGCATTTTAATACTCTAAACTAGAGTATTCTGAATCTATTTGATCATACCAGGGTATTAATTTTGGGATCTACCAAGTTTGAAGGTAGCCTAGTTGAAGTTGAGAATGTTGGACAGGATCGATCTGTGAAGGGTTCTTGAGGAGACCTGGATCACACTTTCCTTCTGCTTCTTTGTGATAATTCACAAAACACGAACTGGGGTTGAGAGGTTCATGTGGCATCTGAATCCTACAATCCTACACAGAAATCTTGTGCTTCTATTTAATTTTTTGTTTCTGTTCCTATTGATTTCTCCGATCTACACACAACACACACACACATGCCACGAATGATCACCAACTCTCCAACCTCCTCGTTGTGAATCTTGCCAGAGCCACCACGAACAACTGTTAGCAAGCATCGCCAAAATGCCCGATTCCCAAGAATCAGACACAATACATCTGTCTACAGACAATCCCTCGAGTCTCGATCCTCATAAGTCTTCTGAGCATGGGGAAGCCGGTGATGTCGTCTCAGCGCTCCAGGGCTTGGTCGATATCCAAGACCACGCAGATATCGAGCGCGATGCTTCCGCTCAGGCCATGGCAGCCGCTATCGCCAAGGAGAATAAAAAGGACGAGGACCGCATTGCGAACCTCCGTTCCAAGATCGGAAAGTTAGAGGAGCAGAAGAAGGCACTCGCCATCGAGAAGGCGACGAAGGAACGCATCCGAGCTCCCAAGAGCCAAATAAATGCCATTGTCGACAAGATTATTTCTTGCTCCGAGAAGATAGCTGATAATCTCGATGAGATTACTGCATTCGAGGGCCGAATTCAACAGCGCCAGCAAGAGGCCGCTGCTGCTGAGGCTGCTGCCTCTCAGGCTACAACAACGCAGGCAACTCGTCATGCCGGACCCATGCAGGAAGAGGGCGAGGATAGGCGTGCATTTTTAATCCGTACTGGAAAGATTACTCCATTCGCCGCCGTCCCCGAGGCTGGTGAAGAAGAAGAAGAAGAAGAGGATGAAGTAAATGACGTTGCGCGTCGAATAATCGTTCCAGACGTCGCTGGCGGTGATGAGCCGCAAATTCAAACCTCCCACCAGGTACTCCGGCAGCCTGGGTTTGGACCCCAACTTTTGCGACCCCCCATTGACGATGGTGCATCGGCGGACCCAGTTGCTGCCAATCTTGAGACAGAGTTTAGCTTAAGGCCTCGAAAGCGACAACGCTTGGGAGCAGCAACCACCGATGACGAAGAGGAGGATGAAAGCCCTCGCCGAAGTGGCACCTCCAAGAAGACAAAGAGGCCGAGACGTCGACAGGAAGACGATGATGAAGATTATAGCGCTAGCGCTGATGGTGAATCCGATGTTGAGGAGTCCTCTGCCGAGGATGGTACCAAGCAACAACTTGTCAAATTGTCCGTTATTGATGATGCCAAAGAATCAGCATACAAGGCACGACTATCCAAATGGGTCAACGAGCGAAAGAAGCTGCGGGCTAGCCTCAACCGAGCTGATGGAGATGATCAAGAAGACGACAGTGAAGAAGAAGAGTGGTTCAAACCGACACCGGGAAAACGAAACAAAAGGATTTATGAAGATTACTATCTTCCCGAGGAAGTCTACGATTTCTTATTCCCATTCCAGAGAGTTGGGATTCAGTGGCTTGCGGAGTTGCACTCCCGAAAAGAAGGCGGAATTCTATGTGATGAGATGGGACTTGGCAAGACGGTCCAACTCATTTCATTCATTGCCTCGCTCCATTTCAGCAAGAAACTCGATGGCCCAGTTATCATCCTTGCTACTACCACTCTCATTGCCCAGTGGGTTAGGCATTTCCATCAATGGTGGCCTCCCCTGAGAGTGTCGATCCTACACTCAACAGGAACGGGAATGATGAACCCTAAACTCGAGGACGATGAAAGGTTTTCCTCCAAACCTGCCACCAAATCTGACGCTGCGCGCAAAATCATCAATGACGTGGTCAAGGATGGCCATATTTTGTTGACGACGTATCGAGGTTTAGATACCTACCTGGACGAACTCGCAGATATCAATTGGGGTTACGCTGTGCTTGATGAAGGCCATCACATTCGCAATCGGACTACTGATGCCGCAAAGGCCTGTAAACAACTCAACACCTGGCATAGAATCATCTTATCCGGCACACCCATCCAAAATAACCTCCGAGAGCTTTACTCACTCTTTGAGTTTGTCAATCCTGGATTGCTTGGAGATTTGCGTCAATTTATGGAATTCTTCGAAACTCCAATCAAGAATGGCCACCATAAAGGAGCAAGCACGCTTTCTATCGCCACAGGCGACAAGTGTTCCAAAACCTTGCGAGATACTATAAAGCCGTATATGCTTCGCCGAATCAAAGCGGATGTTGCTAATAGCCTACCGCCAAAGTCGGAGCAGGTCTTCTTTTGCAAGTTGACGCCTCGGCAGGAGACGATCTACCGTGAGACACTGGAGGCTCCTGAAATCAAGCGAGCCTTCAATTTCGGCACCGCTGCCGAGTCTCAACGCCGGGCATTGTTTTCGGCCATTGAGATGTTGAGGAAGGTCTGCAACCATCCGGACCTTCTCTATAAACGGAATAGGTCCGAGCTGCCCGATTACGGGCACATTGACCGGTCGGTTAAGATGCAAGTTCTTGCGGAGCTCCTGCGGATTTCCAAGCAGTTTGGCCACAAGACTTTGGTCTTTAGCCAAAGTCTTGACATCCTAGACATGATCGAGAAGCTCCTGCAGTCTCAAAACATGTCTTTCCTGCGCATGGACGGCAACACGCCCAACACCGAGAGACCGCATATGGTTGATGAATTTAACGCGTCTCCGGATCTGGACGTCTTTCTCTTGACTCCGCAGACTGGGGGTGTCGGCCTGAACCTTACGGGGGCTGACCGCGTGATCCTATATGACCCTGCGTGGAACCCCGCCGTCGACCGACAGGCTATCGAACGTGCCTGGAGGCTGGGTCAGACGAAACCTGTCAAGATCTACCGACTTCTGACTCCTGGTACTATTGAGGAGAAAATGTATCGAAAGCAGTTGTATAAGCAATTCGTTGCGGATAACATGCTCAAGGATGGTAATACCAACCGGTACTTCGATTCGACGAACCTCCGAGACCTCTTTGACTACGGGTACGATGCGCCGGAGGCACCTCTCTTTGACAATGTGAAGCCTACTACCCCTCAGAAGCCGTCACGAGGGAGAGCTGAGGCTAGGACCCAGCTTCAACCCCATCGTGGGGCTGGGGCTGGGGCCGGTGCCAGCGCCGAAGCGTCGAAAGAGAGTGAAAGCCGAGCGCTCAATGACGTCCAGAAATTTGGCGGCGTTGAGGATTACAGGGATCCCGGCGCAGATGAGAACGACCTCCTCGACGCAGTTGTTACGAGCAATGCAGAGGCGGTATATAATCACGACGACGTCGTGGGCGCCCGGCATCGTCAATCGCCGGAGAAGCGACTGACGGAGCAAGAAGCGCACCGTCTGAACGAGCGGACCGTCCAGTTCCTACGCCTACAGTCTTCCCGAGCGCATATTGCACGGTCGTCTGGCAGGCCCGCGGACACGAGGCCCAAGCCCAACCAGATCAAGGCCATGTCGCTTGGACCTGACAAGTCCAAGTGGAAGCTTGACAAGGTGAAGACCTACATCATCAACTTTGTCAAGCGCAGGGGTGGCAAGACGCAGACCAAGGATCTTGTGACCTACTTCAACAGGGAGCATCGTGGTATTCCGTCTGATTTGTTCAAGAAGGCTTTGTATGCTGTCTGCATTGAGGATGAGTCGGCGGTCCGTGGAAGGTCGGTTTGGAAGTTAAAGCCTGGGATGTGAATTGTTTTGGCATTTGATGAGCTACTCTTTGGCGTTAACATGGTAGCGTTGGTCTCGGATTTTATTTTTTCGTTGATATGGGCTTGTGAAGATCAGTGGAGATCAGTGATAGATGGATCTTGATGGACGCAGGAGGAACAGCTGCCCCAGTGTATACTAGTCGAAACAAATCTCTCAAGAGTGAAATAGACAGTTTATGAGTCTATAAACACTCCCGCTTGTTGTCGAGGATGAGCATTAACATAAGACACATTTCACGCAACGGGTTTGAGCAAGGCTTCGAAAAGACTGTCACTGTCTGCCAATTCCACCTTTTTTTTTTTCTTCATGTGCGATGATTCCGGGAGCCTGAGCTGCAGCTGATGTTTTGATCTACCTAGAAACAAACTAAATACGTGATCACAGCGATGCAGAAGGATGGAGACCAGGCAGCAAGGCCGTTCCCCGCGTCTTTTGAGTTCCCCATCATGGCCCCGACAGTACCAAAAAGAAGGTCCGGACTCCTGAATAATCGACATTGCAGTTGTTCCAGAACCAAACACCCACACCACGTGATACGAACGCCCAGAATGGAAGCGATGTAATAAAGAAATCACAGACGACGACCACGGCGACCGCCCTTCCTGCGAGTAGAGTCGGAGGGAGTGGGGGTGACGTCCTCGATACGGCCGATCTTCATGCCAGCACGGGCGAGGGCACGGAGAGCGGACTGAGCACCGGGGCCGGGGGTCTTGGTACCGGTACCTGTTAAGAGTTGAAAAAGAGTTGAATTAGCGTTTTTGAAGTCATCATTTGCTGATGTGCCTTCTCTTAGGAAGGTCAGGGGAAAGAAAAACGTACCACCAGTGGCTCGGATCTTGATGTGGAGGGCAGTGATGCCGAGCTCCTTGCAGCGGGCAGCGACGTCCTGGGCAGCCAACATGGCAGCGTAGGGGGAGGACTCGTCACGGTCGGCCTTGACCTTCATACCACCAGTGACTCGGCAGATGGTTTCACGGCCACTGGAATCACCCATGTTAGCCTATAAACCATTCATTTTCTTCTTTCTTCTTCTTCTTCCTTTTCCTCTGTTTTGATATCCGGGTCGCGAAAAAGAGCTCGAAGACGTTTCAGGTGGATACGTACGTGAGATCGGTGACGTGGACGAAGGTATCGTTGAAGGAGGCGAAGATACGGGCAACGCCGAAGACGAGTTCACCTGTGGGCAACGGAGGGGTAAAGGTTAGCGAGCGTTTCTTTTGCAGTTTTCTCAGAATCGCGAATTGGCGAATAACATCACGATAGAAAATTCACATACCCTCGCGGACCTGGGGGCCCAAGGAGATGTTCTCCTGGGCGGGCTTCTGAGTCTTCTTGGGAGGCATTTTGTATGATTCTGGGGGGCTGATGGGGGGTTGTTGAGAGATGGAGAAGTGAAGATGAAAAAAAGATCAAGGTTGTCGTGGGATGTACCTTTTTTCTCTTGACTTGGCTCCGCTTGGGCTTAATTGATTGATTGGAAGTGTGAGGGCTTGGGGCATTTCAGGATTTAGTGTGGGAGGCGGCAGAAAAGGCGATGCCCAATCGAAGAAGGCGGTGAGTATGAAAAGTGGGGAGCATTCATTAAGCCCTAAGTCCTAAGACTCTGCCGCAGACCGCCAGAATTCCGCAGAGGTACAAGGGTACATGGCAAAAAAAAAATCTTTTTGAGACGCCCATTTCCACACACACTTATTACAGCTCCTGCCTCTCTTTTCCCTTCTCTCCCTCTCCATCCCATCCTCCCATCACCAACTTCACTCAACGCCGACAGCCAGTCCGCCCTCGACCAACAAAATGGCTTCCGCCGCCACGTACGACTCCCTTTTCCCTTGATTGTTGATAAAAAACGGCTGTGGATGGCATAGTTCGCTCGAGTCCGAATAATTGCAGATTGCGTGGTCCTCTCGCTGAAAGCCAATTGAGACTTCGACCATTTTCTGTCTCTCTCCCGGCTCTGTGTCGGAGGGATAGGAATGGAAGAAGCATGGCCGCCAGCTCGATCCCTCCTGCTCCTCTCCCTCAAGCTTTGCTTTGCCTGAGAATTGGCCTTGCGGTTTGAGAGATGTTAAGCAGGGTGTTGGGGATGAAGACTTTTTTTGTGGCTTCGGCCTCGTGTGTCTTCTCTCTTAAATCCATTGCCGCCGAGGATGGCTCTTCCTTCCAGACCTGAAAATGGCCTACTAGGAGCCTTCTAGAGGCGCGCAATACTTTCTTGGAGCACGAAATACGTGCAATCCAAGGTGTTGTCGGATGAGAAGTTTTGCTAAACAAACGATGGGCCACGTCCTTGGACATGCTGCTCTCTTATGAGACACGTCTTGTTTGCTCCGTTCTCACCGATGAAATCCATCTCGAGTTAGCCAAAGCAGAGAATGTCGCACAAAGCTACAATTCTCGCGCCGGCGCTCTGCTCCATACCATGGTATGTTGGGACTACTTGCTAATCTGGCTTTTTGCTTCCCCGTGTACAGGACTGTCCCCACCCGTGACGATATCCTCGTCCCTGAGACTCTCCTCAAGAAGAGGAAGAGCCAGGAGAAGGCCCGCGCTGAGCGTGCTGCCGAGATCGAGCAGCAGAAGAAGGTGTGTCAATATCTTTTGTCTTTTTTTGGTTTTCCTCGTTTTATAGAGGTGGTGATTATGATGCACAACACGCCATCAACTAGACAGTCGTCTATGCTGTTGATACAATTTAACCTTCTTTCGGGTCTGACACTTTGCCAATGGAATGGAATTACATTTTGAATGTTGAATTTTTTTACTAGAGCCTCCAGCTTGCTAACATTCCTATGTCAATAATCAGGCCAACAAGGAGAAGCGTGCCCAGATCTTCAAGCGTGCTGAGAAGTACGTTCAGGAGTACCGCCAGGCCGAGCAGGAGAAGCTCCGCCTCGCTCGTGCCGCCAAGGATGGTGATGCCGCCTACATCCCCGCTGAGGCCAAGCTCATCTTCGTCATCCGCATCAAGGGGTAAGATCATAGTTCCTAGCACCAGTCTCCACACTCAGTCTCGTCTAACAACTCGCAATAGTGTCTCCAAGGTCCCCCCCAAGCCCCGCAAGATCCTTCAGCTTCTCCGTCTTCTCCAGATCAACAACGGTGTCTTCATCCGCGTCACCAAGGCTACCTCGGAGATGATCAAGCTCGTCGAGCCCTGGGTTGCCTACGGTTACCCCAACCTCAAGACCGTCAAGGACCTCATCTACAAGCGTGGTTACGGTAAGATCAACAAGCAGCGCATCGCCCTCACCGACAACGCCATCATTGAGGAGAACCTCGGCAAGTACGGCATCGTCTGCATGGAGGACCTCATCCACGAGATCTACACCGTCGGCCCCAACTTCAAGCAGGCCTCCAACTTCCTCTGGCCCTTCAAGCTCAGCAACCCCAACGGCGGCTTCAGGACCCGCAAGTTCAAGCACTGGATCGAGGGTGGTGACCTTGGTAACCGTGAGGAGAAGATCAACGCTCTCATCCGACAAATGAACTAGAGAGTTATGGTAAAAAAAAGAAATGAATAGTTTATCTTCTTCATCAGTGCTTATGACTTTAGCATGGGGGCAGGGCATCGGCGTTTGACGTAAATTAAAACAGGGCGAACTCTTTTTTATGACACAAAGATCGTTGAATGTCCCATCATGGCTGTCCGTGTGTATGTGTATGTGTGTACGACTGTGTACGTGACTGCGCCCCATGCCTAAACAGGGGGAGTGCGAGTTTGTAATGTGAAGCTTGGTGCTCGTTGAAATCATTAAGCCTTGTGATGCAATGGGGATGTGTCTACTTCGTATATGTGGCGGCAATGCAATAATGTACATTCAACCCTTGTGTGGGGGTTCCAGCTCTTGGAAAATATACATGGAGGGGTCAGACGCCAAACCAAGAGGGGGGCGCTCCTCATGAGAAATGGTGAGAGGCCAAACTATAACTTGATGCTGAAGCTGCTGCCACATCCGCAACTGTTCTCCGCCAAGGGATTGTCAGTGACCTCAAACCTGGACCCAATAAGTTCCTGGATATAGTCAACCTTGCTTCCCTGCAGCGACATGAGAGACGCCTCATCGATGACGATCTTGGGACCATCAAGGGACTTGTCGACGTCCGCGGCATCATCCTCCACGTAGCGGAAGACACACTCGTCTTCCTCTAGGCCAGACAAGTCGGCTACGGAGTCATTGGTGGTGAGGTACTGAAAGCCATGGCAGCCGCCACTTTGAACCTTGATCCTCAGGGCGAAGCCCGGGTCGTTGCTAGCTTTCATGATCTGGGAGAGCCTCTGCGAAAGGGAAAGTTTGTCAGGAACAATCGAGATAGCGTTTGAGCACTGGGGCTCGGGGAATCATACCTGCGCGGCGCTGGGCGTTATCTCGAGAAACATCTCCTTGCCATCATCATCTTGCCGAGGTTCTGTGAGGGATATCGTTTTCCGTCGTGAGCTCGAGGTTGAGAAGGGTTGGGTTTGGAATGAGACCCTCTGCAGTCTCTTTGAGTTCTGGTATGCTGGCCGTATTCCTTGAGTGAGGTTTATTTGTGTGAGAGGAACGGTGGTGAATGGTCGTGTGGATAAAGGGTGGATGTTGTGAGAGATATGTGAGGTTATGGGTCTCACTGATGCGCTGCAGCGAGAGGTGACACAGCGGATTGTAGCCATGGCTGTGTTTGTTTGTCTGCTCCTGGAGATCTTCGCACTCTTCAATGGACTTGGCTATAGGATTTAGCACTAGTGTTGATAAAGGTTTGGAATGGGAACAGCAGCCATCTATGGAGATACTTTGTTTTCAGTTTGGGAATTTAGTCATGTGGAACTGAGAGAAAGAGTGAGAGTGAGGAACAATATTGATCAAGTCAATGGCCCTTGATTTCCACGACGTCAGTAAGAAACTGCCACTGGAGGAATTTGAATTGTCAGCTTGTGGAGCAACATCAGGCGAACTTTTTTTGCCTCCTTCCAGCTGGCATTCCAGTCTGACAAGTGCCCGGCTCATCATCGGCAGCCATTTTGTGGGCCCCTCACAACACAGTCTCTGCACACAGGCACACACATGAAAGCCCTCCCCACCAAATTTTACCGATTTTTTGTTTGACCCCTCCAGGCAAGATTTCCAGGTCGCCGCCCAGAGTTAGAAAGGGCCAAAAGAAAAAAAAAACTTATCGATTTCGAGGCGAGAGTTCCCTTTTCCCCGAAATCCTCGACAACACACCATCAACGAACGTCGATTTTCATCCCGTTTCAAGTTTTTTTGCCGACCGCAACGCCCAAGATGTCGCGATTTTTCCGAGGCCGGGACGATAGTTCCAGCGACTCCTCGTCCGACGAGGAAGATCTCTACTCCGAAGAGGAGGAGCTAGAGCAGCAGGAGGAAGAAGAATCGTCTGAGGAGGAATCCTCCGAGGAAGAGGAAGAGGAGGAGAGTTCAGATGAAAGTGATGGCGAGGACGCGAAGAAGGGCGCCTCCCGTTTCTTGGTTGGCGATGAATCGGAGAGCGAGGAGAGCGAGGGCGAGGCTCGAAAAGTTCTAAGTGCCAAGGACAAGCGGTTCGAGGAGCTCGAGGGAATCATCAAGCTTATTGAGAATGCGAAGAAGATTGATGACTGGGGTTCCATCGCGACAGGTAAGGATCATGACGAAATCCATCATCAAAAATGTCATTTGTGGGAAGAAAATGAAAAACGGAAGAAGGTGGTTGCTAACGCGTTCGTCTTGTTTTCCAGAATACGACAAACTGAACCGACAAGTCGTCAAGCTCCAAGAGGCCGGAAAGGCCCCCAAGACGTACATCCGAGCGGTTGCTGAACTCGAGGACTACATGAACGAGACCATCGCGAAGCAAAAGGTCACTCCCAAGAAGATGAACGCAACCAGCGCCCGTGGATTGAACGCCGTCAAGCAGAAGATCCGAAAGCAGAACAAGGAGTACCAGGCGCAAGTTGATGCTTACAGGGCCGACAATGATGCGTTTATGGAGTCTGAGGAGGAGCAAGAGGTGAAGCCCGTTGTCAAGAAGTTCAAGGCTGTTCAGCTCTTGGATGAGACTGTCGAGGTCACCGACGAGGAGGCCGGCTTCGCCCCCGTCGACAGGCGTGGCAAGGCTGTCCAGTACACCCCCGAGAGCATCTTCAAGCACCTCCGAGGCATCATGGAGAGCCGTGGCAAGAAGAACACCGATCGGTTGGAGCAGATCAAGGTGATGGAGAAACTTCTCGAGATCGCCAACACTCCTTACCAGAAGATCCGAGTTCTCCTTACCATCGTCTCCACCCGCTTCGATCTCGGCTCCGGCGCCGCCACTTCTATGCCTCTGGAGCACTGGAAGGCCGCCGAGAAGGAGCTCTCACTCCTCCTCACGGTGTTGGGTGAGAGCCCCGACTACGTTGTTGTCGAGAACGCCGAGGAGTGGGATGACGATGAGAAGCCCCCGACGCTCAAGGAGGGCGAGAAGTACATCAAGGTTCCCGGAAGCGTTGTCTCGTATGTTGAGAGGCTTGACGATGAGCTCGTCCGATCGCTCCAGAGCATCGATCCCCACACTTCGGAGTACATCGAGCGACTCCAGGACGAGGGTGACCTTTACAACATCATCTTCCGCGGCATGCTCTACTACGAGACCATTCGCAAGGATGCTTCTCTCAATGTTCCTCAAGACAGTGTCAACCGCATCGTCATGAGGCGGTTGGAGCACGTCTACTTCAAGGTTAGTTTGACACGTTGTTTTTTTTTCTTTTTTCTCTCTTTTCTCTCACACATCGCGGTGTGATGATGTGGTTCACATGCTAATCATATTCTCCTATAGCCTGCTCAAGTTGTCAAGATCATCGAGGACAACTCCTGGAATGCGGCTGGCAAGGATGTCGAGTCGACCATTACCCCCAGAGCCCAGGTTGCCGACCCCACCGATCTCGTCCAAGTCCTTTCCAACTACCTCTTCAACAACAGCGAGGGTATCATCAGGGCGCGTGCCATGTTGTGCCACGTCTACTTCCTCGCTCTCCACGGCGACTACTACAAGGCGAGGGATATGTCTCTCATGTCCCATCTCCAGGAGACCATCCCCAACTTCGACATCCAGACCCAAATCCTCTACAACCGAACCATTGTACAAGTCGGTCTTTGCGCTTTCCGTAAGGGCCTCGTGTACGATGCTCAAAACACTCTCCAGGAGGTGTGCGGAAGCGGACGGCAGAAGGAGTTCCTTGCCCAGGGTGTCATCATCCAGAGGCACAGCCAGATCTCTCCCGAGCAGGAAAAGCTCGAGAAGCAGAGGCAACTCCCCTTCCACATGCACATCAACTTGGAGCTTCTAGAATGCGTCTACCTCACGTGCAGCATGCTTCTCGAGATTCCCCTCCTGGCTCAGACCGGATCCTCTCCCGACATCAGGAAGCGAGTCATCAGCAAGACCTACCGCCGTATGCTCGAGTACCACGAGCGACAAATCTTCACGGGCCCGCCCGAGAACACTCGTGACCACGTCATGCAGGCGTCCAAGGCGCTCGCGGCGGGCGAGTGGAAGAAGGCCATCACCTTCATCCACAACATCAAGATCTGGGACCTGATGCCGAACACGGACGACATCAAGGCCATGCTTGCCAAGCAGATCCAAGAGGAAGGGCTCCGGACCTACCTCTTCACGTACGCGCCGTTCTACGACACGCTGTCCGTGGCCACGCTCAGCGACATGTTCGAGCTCGACGGCGCCAAGGTGTCGGCCGTAGTGATGAAGATGATGAGCCATGAGGAGCTCTCCGCGTCTCTCGATAACACCGCCTCCACCATCATCTTCCACAAGGGCGTCGAGCTCAGCAGGCTCCAGGGTCTCTCGCTCGCGCTCTCGGACAAGGCCAGCGCCCTCATCGAGACCAACGAGAGGACTCTCGAGCAGAGGACGCAGGGGTCGGCGAACGCCTTCGAGAGGCAAGGTGGCCGCGGCGGAAGGGGCGGTGCCAGGCAGGGACGGGGGGCGGGACGCGGCGGGGCCCGGACAGGGGGTCATACGCAACGCCAGGCGGGCGGTACGCAGTTCACCGGCGGAGCGTTGGGCGCGGCGGTACGAGGATGAAAGGGGAAAAAAAAATCAAAGCTGACGAACGAACGGTTATAAAGAAAATGCAAAGAAATTGGGGGTATAACGAAGGGGAAAACGGATGCCTTGGTGTTTTTCTCTCTCTGTTTTTTAAATGTCTTTTTTACTATTATTGACCTCTCTCTCTCACACTTTCATCGTTTTTCCTGTTTTTCCCTTCTTCCTTTTTTTCTTCTTTCTTTTTCTCATGCCTTGCATTGGGTTCTGGTGGTTCGTTCCAAGAGGAAGCTTCGTATAAACTCGATGTGATGGCCTGGCCTGTTTTTAGGTAGTTCGGAATAAAGCGGATAACTATAATGTATGGTCTCTACTCTTTGGGTGTAATGGAGTCGTAGGGATCGCGAATCAAGCGCAGAGTGTTCGTGGTTCATGTTCTGTCCTCAAAACTGCGAAGTTCTACAGTACTACCAGGACGATTGACTAATTTGGCTTTGGCATGGGAATTGGGAATCCTGACCAGCTGCAGCGGTACTCTGTCGACTAAAGCTGAATTCGTGTCCCTGTAGTTTCTCTCACACCTGCGGGGAACGTGGCATGAGAACGCCATCTTCACACCTATCTCCTCTTTAGTGTTGCGCTTGGAGGTGTCGTTGAACGTCGTTGGACGTTGAGAAACAACGCAGGAGACAACGTGCATCATCTCATGCACCTTGCTGACGTAAACTAGCTGCCGTTAAGCTCTTTCAATTAATAATCGGCTTAGGCAGCTTTCTTTTGGAAGCAGCCGTTGATCTGTTTCGGGAAGCATGGATCGCTGATGGTGTGCGGGACTCAAGTTTCGTCCTTGTCACAATTGCTTCGAGCAAATGGGATACGAGGGAATACGATCCGGCGCCAGGGTTCCTTGCGCGAAGGGCGACGAGTGGATTGCGGAAAACATGGCGGGTTGAAAGCTTGAGAGTGTTGACCAACACATTCGCTCGCTCACAGCGGAACCCGCCAAGTATTCAAATACTTTGTAGCATTTTTTCAGAAATCCTCCGATAGAATCAAAGCATCAATGGCTCATCTGGCAAGGCGACTTGCGACCAGGAGCTTAAATTCGAACCTATCGCCCTCTCCCCATTGGCCGAGCGTTCCTCCCAAGTTCACACTTTCTCTTGGCGATCATTACTTGAGAAGAATCCGATACTTCATCTCTCCTCCCGTGAGGACCGTGAATGCGAACTTCTCGACTTTGACGGTATTATTGAGAAACATGTCTACTTCTGCTCAGCCAGATGAGCGCGATGGACTTGGTGGGGATGAGAAGGGACATCGACATAAGATGAGTGCGGAGGAGCTACAAATCTACGGCGCCTTTGCCATGAAGATGGACAATTTCGTGTGTTCTTCACCTCTTCTCTTCTCCTTCTCACCTACGAAAAAAAAAAATAATAATCACTAACACAGTGGAAAATGAACCCACCAAAAAGCACGAATACTTCCGCACAGAATGGAAAGCGTTCCAAGCCGCCTGCCAAGACAAACATCCACTAACGGGAACCAGCAAAGACCGCCTCCTCTCCCGCGCCGTCCAGTTCTGCCGGAGACTCACGATGCACCACCACATCGAAGAGACGTACGTCTTCCCCGTCCTGGCGCAGAAGATGCCCGAGTTCCGCGCCGAGCTGGGCATCGTCGCGGAGGCAGACGGCGAGGGGAGAGGAGGTGGCGGTAAGGCGGAGCTCCTGACGCAGCACGAGGCCATCCACGCGGGTCTGGTCGGGTTCGAGGCTTATGTCCGGGCTTGTCGGGACGGGAAGGAAGAGCTGGATTGGGAGACGTTGAGGGGGAAGATGGAGTCGTGGGGGGATGTGTTGTGGAGGCATTTGGATGAGGAAGTACGTGCGTTGGGGGCGGAAAATATGAAGAAGTATTGGAGTGTTGAGGAGATGTTCGAGATCTTGAGCTTTTGAGGGTTACGGCGGTTACGGTCGACTGAACTTTTCTGGTGAAGCAAAGAAGAACAAGGTATATATACGTTCAGTCTCCAAGCTAATCTATGTACATTAAACATCAATCTGATCCCCGGCTTCGAAAGATGATTTAAAAATAAGAGAGACAGAGAGAAAAGGGGAGAGCTGCGAAGGTAATTGGCACGAAAACCGACCCAAAATTATATCCCAAAAAAAATAAATACCGAACCAGCCTATTGTTTGTTGAACCAGTTCGGTGACTCCCAAAACGAAAAGAGCACATCGCATATCAAGCTCATCCACGAGGCCAAGCAAGAAAATGAGGAAAGAGATCAAATATGCCATGAATCCTCGCCACTTACCCTCGCCGAAAGCCACATCCACATCCATTTCCACATCCGCGTCCGCGTCCAACTTAAGCAGTAGCCTTCCAGAGTTGACGAATCTGAATGAGGCCGGGAATGGTCGCCAACAAACCAATCATGGTATCATTCACGAAGCCCTTATCCATACTCCAATGGACCGTCAAGGGCGCCCAGGCTAGGTTCCTCGCGACGGACCTATTCCAGTTGGCCCTCCACTCCTGGTGCTCAGCGGTGGTGATATCACCCGTCTCCTTGCGCACCTTCTCGATAACCAGCCTTCCGAGCTCGACACCGACGGTAACCGCCCAGAAGCGGACGCTCCACTGCATAGCCTTGAACTGCGTGGCAGGGGACCAGTCCAGGATGTTCTTCTGAGCGAGGTAGGCGCCATTCTCGAGGACCTGGAACGCAATGCCCATGATGAGCTTCGTCCAGGCGATGAGCCGGTCGACGCGCTCCTCCTTCCCGGCGGCGCCGGCGGTCTTGTCGCCGCGACGGATGGCGATCTCCTTGCGGATAAGCTGCTTCAGGGCCGCGTACATGCCCAAGAGGCCCCAAAGCCGCATAAAGGTGCGGACGTCGGTGAGGAGGGCGGAGATGGCCTTGAGGCTGGTCGAGGCCCTCAGGGCGGTGGGATTCTGCGAGGGCACGACGGCGACGGCGGTGAGGGCCTTTGCGGATTCGAGGGGCACGAGGGAGAGGAGGCGGCGCGCATGTTGCTCGACGGTGCCGTCGGTGGCGGAGTCGACGAGGGAGGCGGCGAGGCGCGAGGCGTAGCCGACGAAGAGGAGGACGGTGTCGATGCCGGAGGGGGTCTCGAGGCAGCGGTCGAGGTGGGAGAGGAAGGCGTCGATGTTGGAGGGGGTGAGGGCGAGGATGATGCTGAGGGGTAGCTTTCTGGCCTTGGAGGGCGCGGAGCTCTTGTCTGGGGAGGTCATGGCGATTTCGGAGAGACTAGACTTGACTTTTTTTATGTCTCTCTTTTTTTTTTTTTTTTTTTTTTTTTTCGGGGGGTTCTGGTTAGATATTGAGCTTAAAAGAAAAAGAAAGTCACGATGCTCCGATAAGCAGGTTTAGTACTAAAGAGAGACTTCGCTTGCGATTTCGAAATATTAAAAAAGAAAAGGGAAAGGATAGGAAAGAGGAAGATCGATCGATACGTAAATTAGATTCTCCAGGGGGGGATGTTTCGCGTTTTCTGTTCAGGCGCAAGATGGAGCTTGGGGGGCTTCGCACATGGCTTTTTTTTTAATATGGGCAATTTACGCCGAAGCCTGCGGAGCGTGCAGGGCGTGTTTCCCTCTTGAGCCGCTCCTAAATGCCGCGGAGTTGGGCTTGCGTTTGTTTTTGGGGCTGGAGTCCAATCTCGGCAGCCGTTCGAAGCCCCTGGGAAATCATGCGTGTATCGTCTGGTTGGATTGATTTTTGGTACGTATTTAGTGTACTTACTTACTTGTACACTACTGGCCTAGCTGGTGAAGGGTGAATTAGTGCGTATTACTCTGTATATACTGCCTTTTTGCCCACGCCCACAACCCACGTTACCCCACTGCAGTGCTGGGGTAAATCTTGTCGGCACCGGGGGTGGGCGCGGAGAATCAGGGGCTTTGATCCACTGATGCCACCACTGACTGCACTTGGGCTTCGGAGCTGTGAACAAATTGCCGAGGCAAAAATGAGCGGTTTCAATCCGTGACGACCAAAGGATCAATCGAAAGGAATAGAGGCACGGAAGTCCATGTCCATGACAGAAAGTTTTAAAGTAAGGACGCTTGAAGGCAATAAGAATGTGTCAGAAAAGTTTTCGATACTTCGAGTAGGTGCTAAGAGCAAAAGAACATCGAATAGGCAAGGAGGTTCTTAGAGGACTGACATGACTGTCTTAGTTCCTGATTGATAAATCGATATCCTCGACTACTAACGTCAAACTTGATGGAGTGGACTTTCTACACTACTTTAGGTTCACGTTCGGCAACCCGAGGTCAATTGGCTCACACACACGCCGGACTAGGCTTGTTGGCAGTCGGCTCTTCTCTTTGTAGTAGAGCTCTCGATACAAAGTATATCTGGTTGATTGCTATTATTGCCGAAATACGACTCGAAAAACAAAGCACTTATTATCGGCGGTATTAAGAAACGGAGCATACGAAGGGCCATACTCCGAGCATCCCGGGTCATTCTCACACCATGAAGCTTGACCCTTCTCTGGTCCATATCTTCATCGAAGAAAGTATCGAAGAAAGTTCGCCGCCTTCTTTCTACAGTCCATGCATCTTTGACAACCCCTAGTGACTGTGACTAACGTGACGTTTCTGCATCGTGCTAACCTATTTAACCATGGTCGTTTTTCCATACCGAGGAGGGGCAGCAAACTTGATAATCCACGCTACAAAATCTCATCTTGTCCAGGGAGAATCACTCCCTGCTGAACGGCATGTCCATGAGCCCTAGCAAGGAAACCATAATGAGGAAAGTGCGTGTCAATCCACGGCAACAGCTCCTTGGCCCCTGGAGTGTCCGCCCAGGAGCGCATAAGATCAGACATGATTGATAGCATCGACATGACCTGGACGCCGGCACTCGTCATTCTTTGATTGGCGAGATCACGAACGAAGATGGAAGTTGTTCCAGATGCCTCGGCGTTGGCCCAGACGCCGTATCCTTCCTCGCGAAGGGAAAGAGACAGGAAAGTCGTGCCTTGATTTACACGCAGAAAGTTGTCTCTACATCAGCGGACATGTTTCCCACTCTAAGAAGCTCGAGAAGGAAGGGAAAAAAAAAAAAAAAACACTTACAAATATCAGTCATGATCCCAGCCACAATTATCTGCGTCTTGCCCGAGGCGCGCACCGCATCACGAAAGTCCTTGCTGTCCCAGGCATTGACCTCGCCGCTGCGGTCGATAATTGTGGCATTGGGGTGCATTGCGACGAGCTCCTTCGGAACGATGCCGTTGGGCCCCGCCGGCGCGCTGCTGGTGATGATCACAGGGAGATTGAAGACTTGGGCGAGGGCGCTGTGGGCCAGAATGTTGGACTTGAAGAGGGCCGTGTCCCAGTCTTTGACCATGTTGATGAGCCCCTCTTGGATATCAACCATGACGAGAAGCTGGTGGTGTAAGTGTGCTTGTTAAGCGTGTTATTCAACGACAGGCGGGACCTGGGAGTCGAGGGATTGGACTTACTGCCTTGCTCTTGTCGAGGCGCTCAAACTTAGGTCCGGGGGTGAGGGAAGGGCCGGATCGTTGGCTACTTTCCTGGCGAGGGACGACGGCGCCAACAAGCAGGGCGAAAGCAGTGATAAGTAGGTATGGCTTCATTGTAGACGTTGGCGTGTAAGTCAAGGTAAGGCAGGAAGACTTTACGAGGCAAATGGCACAGAGAGCAGCAGTGAAAAAGCGAGTGATTGTTTTCAAAGAACATACCTCGCGGAGATGCCTCCGCAGGCTGTCGCGGAGGAAGACTACTTAGTTATATACGACTTTTTTTAAGTGGTTAAAGACTGCCGTTGTCTGTACACTTGAAGAGCCATGCTGGATATCTCGGCAACCACATCACCGACGACCTGGGCACACTGGAATGATACTTCTGACCTGGCGTCCAATACCTTAAAATTTGATGTAACCTGTCGCTGCGATAGGAATGCATATCAGGTGCTTCCTGCAGTTCGTGATGGGCCAACTGCCGTCATAGCGCTGGTGGATGTTGATGTTTTGAAGATGCGGTTGCATTTGATGGGACTGCGAGCTGGGAATATCACCCAGGGTCCTGTCCCAACCCTTATATTCGGGTAGGGCCTAAGAGTGCTCGGTCCTTACCGTGAAGGGTAACGGATAGGTGACGCGATGATTCGGCCCATTTTCACTGCCGAGAATAAAGATCAAGCTACAGGTCGGTTCTTTGGTACGGGGATCGGGGTTCCACGGACGGGATGCAGGGAGACGCGGGAGGACAAACGAGCGGCACATATAAATAAGTAAACGAAATGAGATTACTATTGTTAACAGAGTCCCCAGACTATCTTTGCTGCGATATTCGTCAACACTTGAGAGAGTATGCCACAAGCGGGCGGAAGCAAAGCGAGGCCTTCGGCAGAGAGATCAATGGTAAAGTGAGACCTAATTCGGCACCAGGTTGTGGGCCTAAGCTTTTCATGTACTCGAGAGAGAAGTTCAGGTCCACACCAAAGATGTGAGAAGATGCGAGATAAAATCTTTCGAGTGTGTGTACGAAGTACTACGAAATAATACGAAGTACAGAGTGATGATTTAACAGCTCTGATATATTAAATGTTCCACCCTCTGCCTTCCATCCGCCACCTCCGCCAGCTGTCCACAGCCGGAACCCCACAACTCACCGACCAGGTCGTAAAGTGGAAAATTATCGAGGCGAATTCGGACGCGATGCAGCAGGCAAACACGCGTTTTGGGACAGCTCTGGGCTGGAGCAAAGACAGCGCAAGATAAGGTTTCAGCGGAACGCTGCATTTATCCTCCGAAGGATATGAGAGATGGAGCCCATAGTGATAGGGTCGTCATCTCCACCCTCCAAACCCATCGAGACACCTTCAAGTCGGTCGTCAAAAGGCCTGCCCGCCTTCACACCTGAAGCCATGGACGGCGGGGATGAGCCTGAATATGACGACTACCGCCCATCCCGCTCCCTGCCTCGGACATTGATCAACCATTGTCGCATATACCTGGAAGATCAACTATGTAAGCCCTATCCTGCGTCTTCATATCGTATTCCCTAAATAATCTGCCTCTTTTTGCCCCTAACCGGCGTCCTAGTTGTGCACGCCATCGAGCTTGCCAATAGCCTGCTCACCTCCGGGCCAGCAGTACTAGATGGCAAAGTCTCGCCGGCTTTCGTACTGCCCCCAGTCCAGCTAGGCTTCATCAACAATCTCATCATCCACCCGAAACACACCTCAAGGCCAGAGACCGCCGAGCGCCGGGAGATCTCCGCCTTGGCGCTGATCTACATGGAAAACCTGATGAAAATGGTCGGCCCCGTGAACGCCAACCTCGTGGCCGCCTTCAACTTCAACCCCAACTACACACCGCGCCCGCGAGCATCCAGGGGCCTGGACTCGGACGATGACGCCCACCTGCACGACTTTGGCGATGTCGGCGAGGACGAAGAAAACGCCAGGATTGTCTCCAAGCTCGGCAACGAAGAGTCCATCTGGAACTGCGGCCACGATTTCTGGTCCGTTCTGGGATGGGCCTGTAACTGTAGCGTCATCCATCCTTCGCGGTGGAGGTATTGGAGTATCTGGTTGGACTTTATGCTTCGCGTGCTGGAGGCAGACCTGCGCGAGCGGGTGAGGGAGGACGAGACTGCGCATGAGTTGGGGGGCCGGACTGGTGATTGTGACTATCGTATGACGAAGCAGTCGCTCATCGCTGTATATGCTACGCGGCGAGGGGGCCGGACGAATGGCGTCAAGTGGGTTGTCAAGGCGCTTTTTGCCGATGGCCACCAGACGTCTCTGTCTCTCTTTACCGAAGTGTTCCCCTTGGAAACGAAGGATCTTCCCCGAGGGCAGAATAAACGGAAGCGAGAACCTGCTCTCGATTTGGAGAACTTCAAGTACGCTGATTATGGCGATACTGACGACGAGCTAGAAGAGAGTGGACCAGAAGATGATCTGATGTCCTTAGCCTCGACGCCGAGGAAGCCCACGCATCGTGTCCCGAACGAGAAGCCGCTGACCAAATTCGAGCATTACGAGGAGCATGCCGAGGCCCTCCACGACCTCGTCCCCCTGCGCCTGCGAATAATATCGCTACTCGCGCAGGTGGCCTACTGCGTGCCCAAGCTATTTATCACCGTCGACGATCTCCTCGGAGAGTTTGCCAACGCCATGAAGGAGCTCCCCTTACCGCTATTCACGGCCATGATAACACCTTCGCCCATCTACCCTCTGGACAAGGATTTCATGACGCTACTGCTTAGCGAGTTACTCCACCTCTTCCTCCCGCCAAAGTACCTGAACCCCGCAAAGGTAGATAGGGAAGCCGACCGGGAGGGACGGATCACGCAGGCGATTCTTGAGAGGTGTTTCTTGCCCCACGCCGCCGACACTTCGTCCGCGGAGGATAACGCGAAGCTGTCATGCCTGCTTGAGACGGTCATGTTGATCATGTTCGAAAACGACGACTTGACGCCGACGGCTTCTCTCCGGGAAGCGGTGCAGACTGGCATCGCGGCGCGGGAGAAAAAGACAAAAGTAAGGCGTCAGGGACGTGTGGGCGGCGCGAACGAGTACGACGTATTGGCGAAGAAGGTGTTGGATGGTTCGAGCGAGATGATGAGGAAGATTCTTAAGGCGCTTTAGAGGATGATGCCTTGATGGTCTTCGTTTGGGATGCGGTCTTTGGATCGGATCCGAGTATGAGGTGTGGGATGGATGCATTGATTCGCGGCGTTTCAAAAGGGTCCGGGTTACTTTGGGGATTGGGGATATTTCACTGGGGACTGGCATATACAAATAAGGGAAGGATTCATCATGGGAGAGCTGGGCTGAACTGAACGTACGAACAAAATATACCCATATTAATACAATTTTATTTTTTTACCCTTGATCTTACATGCATTCAATACCTCCCCAAAAAAAAAAGTTTTTTGCCCTCCTCCATCTCTCTGCA
>JUDQ01000035.1:134599-158440 GCA_000812075.1 Scedosporium aurantiacum
GTGCCATTCGGGGGGCACTTTTACTTCGGAGTAGTGCGTCGAGCGCGGGTAGTGGACTATGCGGCGCCAGCGGGAGGAGGGGGATGTGCCGGGGATGCGGAATTCCCAGTATGTGTTGCCTTTGAGGTCGAAGCCTGGAAAGGGTGGTTTTTTCATTGGTTAGTCTTTTTATGGACGGGATTTTTTTATTTTTTTTATTTTTTTCTTCTTCTTTTCGCCCGAGTGGGGGAGAGGGAGTTTGGGGAAGCGTACCGACTAGGACTCGACGCCGCCAGGGGAGGCGGAGAGATTTCCATTTATACCATGCTTGGAGGACGGAAGAGACTGGTTTTGCGGACATTGTCGGAAATGTGCACCTCTGGAACTGTGGCTATTTATTATTTATTTTTTGGAGGGTATTTTAGAGGGCCTTTTGATTATAATGTTGCCATTGCTTGGGCTTTCTCTTTTTGTTTGGCGGTTGAGCTTGGATAAAGAAAATTGGATGATGTCGGGTTCTGACGTCGTTGGTTGCACAAGCCATTGACAGGTCAAGCCACATCTTTAAATTCAGCCACAATCTCAATCAAGCACACCAAATCAGACGAAGGACTGGCGAAGATGTAGTAAGAGATGTTAGAGGTACACAGCGTTCTTCACTCTTTCATTTTTCTTGTTTATTTCGCCGTCTCTTCTTAGAGAAGCTCCAATTCAAAGTTGCTAGGGAGATCTACCGAGGGCTGATCTGGCTTTAAAAGGGATCAATTGCATGAATATACATACCATCGAATTGGGTTTCCCGGTAAAGACCATGAGCACAGAAGGGATTAAGCGCCAGAGCTCACATCGTAAGCTCTGGCCCTGACGTCTTGACAGCTTCTTCCGTGCTGTTGTGGCGTAACAAGTTTCCAATGTGACGCTCGACTGTGGACATTATCCTTGAAATAGAACTAGATCTACTTCGCAGATGGGGCCCTTCTTCTTCGCCATATCTGCATTTAGTTAGAATGGCGACGTGGAATAGGCCATAATACAGAAAGAGTTCAGTTGGTTCTCCGCCAGATTTTGTATCTTACTTCGTTCAGATGTGGAGTGATTCAAGTGTTGATACCCAATCCCAATATTACTTAGTAAGCGGGCTGCAAATCCTCACGTGGCGATAAGATGCCGGGGCGGTGGTTCTTCAAAGTCCGGGCCCCCACCCCAATTCAGCTGCAATCATTGGTTTACGGGCTGCTACTGGTTGGCAGTGGTTGCTGTAGCGGGGCGGGTGCGTTGTCCCTCGCAACCACACATTGATCCAGGCCCAGCACCATCTCCGACAACCCAGCACAGTTTTGAGGTGATGGAGGCCGCCCTTTTACGCCAAGGTCGTGTCGACGAGCCCTGGTGTCTGGTTTTCTCTTGGGATCATTTTTTTTTCTCCCCTTGACACCTTACCAAGTCCAAGCATCCATGGTTTGTACCCACACATTGTGAGTCAAGAGTCACAAAACATCACCATTTCTCGAGACACAGTTTGGGCCCAAATAAACTTGGCCGAGTGTGAGCCAGAGACAGCAATCAACTCTTTGGACTGGTGTTCGACCAAAAGCTTTTTTTTGTCTGCACCACTCATGCACTACATCAAGACAAGAGCACCAAGCACTGGAATGTGACACTGCCAGCCCGTGGGGTTTGTTGTCACTACTCGATACTCAATACCTAATCACAGACATCGACCCGATATTTTGTCAAGACGCTTTTCCGATTCGATTGACGCTATTTTGTTTATCGTTGCCGGCATTTGCATTGCGGCCTCCTTCTCTCCCGGCCTCGTTTTGAAGGGCAAACCCTCCTTGTCGTCGCCGCTATGGCGCCGACACCAGACGACTTCTCCTCCCCGGGGACGGCCACGTACGACTCGGATACACTCAAAGTCGGGGATGGCACCTGGGACTTTACAAAAGATACCTTCCTTCTCCCCAATCTCATGGGAGTACCCTTCGATACTATGAGATATAATGGTGAGTAGAGAAGCCTGCGCTCACTGCACACCAGACTTCCCCCTTTGGTCTCTCTCTAACACCCAACCGTTTTTTCTTTTCAGGAATGGGAAACCGCTTCTCGTCATTGACGCAATACCACTCCATCATCATTGCCCACGGCATCCTCGCAGCAATTGTTTTCCTTTTCATCGTTCCTCTTTCTGTTTTTACGGTGCGGTTCTACGACCGACGACAGGGATACGCCCGGGGGACGCACGCGCGATTGAACATCTTTGGAGGAATACTACTACTAATTGTCTTTATCCTCGGAAACTTTGCCGTCGGCCGGAAGCGAAGCCTCACGAACCCTCACCATGGCATCGGCGTTGCGATCTTCCTGTTGTACATCCTTCAAGTGGTCGGCGGTCGGCTCATACTGAACATCCAAAAGTTCCGCTCCTTTAGGATCTATCTGCACCAATGGTCTGGCAGGGCCATTGCACTCCTGGGAATCGTGCAGATACCCCTTGGCCTGACGCTTTACGGGTCGCCGCTGTTCACTTTCATCATGTTCGCCGTCTGGGTGGGCCTCTTGGTCCTAGTTTACTTTATCCTAGAGTTTAGGCGCCAGGGACGACGCGATGACTACTACGGTGGTGGCAGGTCCGAAGCGCACAGCCGACTCACCGGTTCAGAATACCCAGTCACTGATGCTGGCCGAACTGAAAAGAGCGAGAAGCGAGGCTGGTTCGCTCCTCTTCTTGCCGGCGCCGGTCTTCTGGCCTTCTTGTCCGCAAAGAAGGGCAAGAGTGAGCGAAGCCGGAGTCGCAGTCGGAGTCGCAGCCGAAGTCGAAGCCGATCGCGATCGTATAGCCGCAGTCAAGGTCCCGACCGCCTTGCTGCCTCTTCTCACCCTGGAACTGTTAGCTACTATGATGACGACAAGTACTACGATGAAGGTCAGAAGAATAAAGGTGGCGGTTTCATGACAAAGTTGATGGGACTTGGAGCTGCCCTCGGCGCTGCGAAACTGGTTGGCGGCGCGGGCAAGAAGGGCGCCGGTGGCGGACGCGATGATGAGTACTCTGCAGTCTCCACCGAAACACCAAGGCGCTACCCACCACGACGTGGAGCGTATACAGTTAGCGACCTCAGTGAAATCAGCGACCAATATCGACGAGATCCCCGTGTACATCCGACGATGGCCGCTCAGGCCATGAGTGCCGCTGAGAGTGGACCTGGAGGTAGCTCCCGGCCTTATGCTCCCCGCCCCGCTCATTCCCGGACCTACTCGCGACCCAGTTTTGACGAGGACGATTCCTACGACAGCCCTTCCAGGCGCCCACGAGACGGTAAATCTGGGGGCGTTGCCAAGGGGCTTCTTGCGGGACTGGGGATGGGCTGGCTTGCGAGTAAATTCGGTAAGAAAAAAGCACCGCGAGATGACGAAAGCAGCTACTATAGGGATGAGGACGACGGAAGGTCCGGCGTGAGTGGATCTCGATTTACTGGCGATAGTTACCTGTCTCCTAGCCGCAACAGCAGGAGACACTCTCGCCAGACATCCCGCCTAGGTGGCCGTCCAGCACCTTCAAACATTCTTAGTGATGAGTCGTCGATTGTTGAGCCACGTACTGGTGCCGGTGCCGGTGGTGCCGGACCACCTATGCCTCCACTGACTGGTTCCTACGGGGCCCATGCACCTGCTCCTGGATCTGGACCTGGTCCTGCACCACCACCGCCGCCACCGCCGCCTCCCCTACCTACTGGTCCTGGTTTTGTGCCTGCTCCTCCTCCTGTTCCTCCTCCTCTTCCAGACCTTGGCAAGCCTTCGCGACAGCCCTCAGCGCATGAAGTTATTGAACCCGTTAGCATGCCGCCCATGCCGCCTATGCCTCCGGATCCACTCGACTCTAGGAGCTCGTTGAACAAGGCGCCGAGCGATCGGTTATACAGAAGCGACTCATCCCGACGGCGACGCGCCGGAGAAGAAGCCGCAGCAGCAGCCGCAGCGACAGCGAGCGCCCTCGCTGCAGAGGAAGAGCAATTCCGCAGGGAACAGAGGGAGAGGATGAGAGATCAGGGCACGCCAACGCGACCACCGCGCACGACCACCGTCAAGATGACGGTCCACGACGATCGAGTCAATCTCCGGCGACTGACCGACGAGGAGGCTGCCTCGTCAAGACGCGACCAGAGGTGGCGACGAGGTGACTCCTTTAGCAGCATATCGGGCACCGAAACACCCAGCAGACGTTACCGACGAGACTCGACTCAACGGCAACCGGAGTCTGCCGCAGGGAGGACGACTGAAGGCGAGGGCGAGGGCTCGTCTCAACTTTCCCCGCCGAACGCAGCCTTTTCCGCCGGCAGACGTCCAAAGGACTCGGCCTACTATTCAGGCGCGGCCGGACCTCCGGTCACCACTCCGCCGCACACTGGCCAGCCCATTTCCAGCTTGGGTAGCGAAAGTCATGGAACATGGAGTGGCCAGATGAGCCCTTCCCCGGTCGACCGACCAGCCGGTTCGGCGGCGGAGAACCGGAGGAGAAGGAGGTTGGAGAGACGGAGAAGTGTGAGCAAGCCAGTAGCCGCAGGCGCGGACATGTTTGATTGAGAAGGGGGTGAGGGTTCCCGATAGAGTGGAAGAAATGTCTTAAAGCCTAGAAGCCACCGGCTACAAGGACGAAGTTTTGATGCCATGGTTGACACTTTTCATGGCATACGTGGGATTCGAAACAAACGCCTCACCTGTTGGACACATGACGACATGTTGGCGTATAAGACTGCATCTGGGAAAACATGGAGCTGGGCCATGTACGGCGTTTCGGGAGTTAGTTCTCCTTTGTTTTTCTTTTTTTTTAGCTGGCCATATCAGGTTGCTAGCAAGCCCTTATTCTGATTTGGACGGGTTTTGATGATGGTTCCATGCAACTGGTAGATAGAACGATGGCCTTTTCATGATGTATTATGACAGACTATTCACAGGCTCTTAAGTATTCTTTAATGGATTTCATCTTTCAAATTTTCTTGGCCATTTTTATCTGTTGTGTGATTATCGTTGATCTATCGTGAGTTTTTCCTTCTGGAAATCTTGTGTGTGGTGTGTAGTCTGCGGACCTTGGTGTATGCATCCATCTGCAGTAGCCAATCCATCCCTACTGCTTCCTTGAAATGAAGAACTGAACCTCGGATTTCTGGTTGTGTTTCCTGAAGTTTTTCCTGATGGGGAGGGTATCTTGTAATGTCATGCATGTAATCATCGAACAAGAAATGTGCTGATCAGTGATACTACAGCTTCAGGCTGCAGGTGAACTGGAGATCATGGTTCACCTTCGTGAGTGGTGACGCCTATCATCCCGATCATATCCCCCATGCCTCTCATCACGCTCTCGCTCCCTTTCCCTCTCCCTCTCTCTTTTGTAGCTGTCCCTATCCCTCCCTCTTGATTGTCTCTCCTTTTCCTTCTCGCGGTTATAATCGGCCAGCCTCGTCGGTCTCGACCCTTTCCCTCCCTTGTGATCCCAACCCCCCAGATCCTCGACATCCTTGAGCTGCTTCGCGCCCAGGCCAAGCTGATTCGGCCGCCTCCTCGGATCCTTGAATCCCGGGCGAGAAAACTCCCCGTTCCAGCCCATGCCGCGAAGCATGGCGGCTCCGAACTCGGTCACGTCGATACCCGTGTCGGCGTCGAGAGAATCGGGAGGGGGCGCTTCTTTAACGTCGCGTCGGAAGGCGTCTGTTTCTGATAAGACGATGACTTTGTCTGGTGTGTCGGATGTTTTGCCCATGAGTCTGGCGAGGGCTTCTTCTTCGACGGTCTTGGGTTTGGATTCTTGCTGCGTTTCTGCGGGTTCTCCACCGTCCTTCTCTTCTTCTTGGTCCGGCGAGACGCGTTCGGGCTTCTTTGTCAAGGTGAGACCCCATTTCGCCTCCTTGTCCTCGTCTGCGACTTCCACCTCTTTATTTGTTTCTTCGAGACGGCTCGAATCGTGTCGCCTCGCAGCTACCCGGTTTTTCATCTTCGATCGCAGCCCTTCCCCGGGCGGTCGGATAATCTTGGGCGTGTCCCCAATCTCGATAATGACCTCCTTCTCCTCCCTCTCGCGACTCCTCCTGCGCCGGCGATTCCCGTCCCTATCATCATCCTCCCTGCGACCATGCCTATCTCGGTCCCTCCGATCGCGTCGTCGCGCGTCGTCCCTGTTCCTCCCGCCGCGCCTACTTTCCTCCGAGTCGGAGTTCGAATCCGAGTCGTCGCCGAGGGCGTTGGTGCGCGACCGCTTGCCTAGTGTCGAGGATGGACTTGCGCGCCGGTGGGAGGTGGCGGATGTGGATGGCTTGGTGCCGTTTGGTTTGGGGGCGTTGAATTTTATGGACATGCGGGGACCCGTGGGGGGTGCGGCGCGTGGAGGGTCCATTGTTTAACCCTGTTTGGTGAGGACGAGGGGGAGTATGATGGGAAGGATGAGACGGAGGGTGTTGGCTGGTGGTGATAGTGATGGAGGTTTTGGGAGTTGACGAAAAAAAAGTGACACTTGAGTGTACCTCCATCAGTGCCTGCATCCTGTATAAGCCACAGTGGATGGTGATCTCTTACTTTTCAGCTGGGGTCAAGCCACACTCGCCGCTCGATGGAAATGCTTACAGATAATAGTCCGGTTATGAAATAAAATCGCACTGTGGTTGCCTCGCGCATACACGACAAGTACTTCAGTACGAATGCACTACACCACATCAATCGCCCATCTCCACCACATATCGTGTTAGTCCTGGGTCCATTTTAGTGCTCCTAATCCTACACTAGGGCGAGGATGTTTCTTTCTTAGTTCTTATGTTTTGAGTCGATGTGGGTATACTAAGTCTGGTCATGTTGTAAAGTGTACGAAGTACATACATAGCATGGAGTATCTGGTTGCAAAGCCTATGACACTCTTCTCGTTGATGTGGTGAAAATAAGGTTCATAGTTGAACGCCCGCCGACAGATAATTTATGGGGGAGGAAGGGAAATCAAAGTTTGCGATCCTCGCAGCACTTGACCATATTGACGGAGGTGCAAATGTACTTCGTGATCAGGATCTCCTCGGTTGAGGAACCTGCGTACAAAGTACCGCCTACACCCTCATTGTGTACGAAGTAGGATTTCCTGGTTATCCGCGACAGGGGATTGTTTGGAGATGAGGTCGCGTGGTATATCATCGATCTGCGATGCGACGAAGTTATGAACAAATAGTTGGTTGTATAAACTTGTTTTGGGAAGAGGCCGTGATTCAACATGAATCTGCAAGGAATTGACAAGTACTTTGTAGTAGTACGAGGTAGTGTGCAACTAGGCAATAATAATGATAATACTTCAATGTTCCAGGAGCTAGCATCAAATTTTATGCAACCAGCACAGAAGTGTGAGGGAAACTAGCATCACTAGACCACTTTGCTGGGGCGATTAGGCACCAGAATTGTCACCTGGCACTGTATTGGTACCTCAATATTATCTTGCATGATCCTGAACCCTGGGCATTTCGTGATAAAAGTGGTCTATCAGGCAATGTACACAGTGCATCATGAGTTGCCACTAGTTCTAGCCAGTAGCCACTGCCTGGCAGATGACTGATAGCAACCCCCGCCTTCCAGAGTGGTTAGCCACTGTCCGAGCTTTACTCTTTCCCCGGTCACAATCAATTGATCATTACCGAGCAGGGAGAGAAGGACCAGAGAAGCCTGTCGCTGACAGTTGCAAACCGAGAAAAAAAAGAGGACAACAGCAGCCAGACCAAGGAAAAGGGACAAAATTAACAGACGCCTACCACTGGCAAAAAAAATTAACTCTCTCACCAGCACAGCACCATCACCACCACTGCCAAAAAAACAACTGGGCGAGAGGAGGATTTTTCTGTGAACGCTCAACATCGACTCCGGCAATCGAAATCAATTGCCACAACACAACAATACGTCTTCCATCTCCTTTGATTGCGTCTTTCATCTCGCTCGACCCCAATAATTATTGGCAAACATCCGTTTTTATGAAAAACGGATGTCGCGGCCTCGAATGCTATGACTGAGGTCGGGCCTGCCGATCGATCCAGGCTCCTGCGATCAAAACAGGACGAGCGCAGGTATGCTTCCTATCTCGCGATAGAGAAAAATTCGCCGATCAAAATGATACCGAAATCGCTATATTAACAATTTCTAGCTCAATCCTGTCGACGAGGAAGAGGAAGTTCAGCCAGTTCTTCGCCGCAGCCGCAGCGCCCGACGACCTCCCAAACCATGAAATCGCGAGTCCCAACGCGCCGAACGCTAACCCCGGCGACTTCAACGCCTACGATCATTCCAAAATATTGCAGTATGTTTCAATAAAACCCCCGACAATTTCTGCGCCTATCCTGGCGCGTTTGCCTGTTTTATTTTATCTTTCTTTTCTTGATTGGACGTTGTTAGTCGTCGCCGTTTGCATGTTATATACTCTAACACGTCTCAATCATAGGGGGAAGAAATCTGGCGATGCGAATCTCTCCGGCGCGCCCTTACTAAACTACAATGGCCTTGTACGCTTCGTCAGGTCTACTGGCGTTTGGGGCATCACCCCTGATGGCCAGCCCGTCGCTCCTTCCGTCGACGCGAACGGACTGAGACCCGCCGTACCTCCGACGCAAGATGCTACACCTGTGCCAATCGCAAGGCTGACTCCGACGCCACCTACGGACGAGAAGAAACGGCCGCTTTTAGCCCCGAATGCTCTGGCCCAAAGCCTGTCTGCGGTATCCCCCGTGCCAGTGCAACCTCGAGATGCGAAAAAACCCAGGACGGCGCCTTTCTCAGCACCTTTATCATCCACCTTGACGCCGACTCCCATCATAGCGACTCGTCCCTCGACCGAACCTATAACGAATGGAGAGTTGGCAACAGCGCCGCCGAAGCCTGCCGTGGTGGGCCAGGCAGCCGCGATTCCAGTATCATCGGTACAGAGTGTGAAACCCGTGACCTCCGGTCCTACTCCGGTTCCCAGTATCCCTCCCACTTCCGCCGCAACTTCCGCCCCCGAAACGGAGGTTCCCCGACCTCCGACTGCGCCCACATCCTTGCCGACGACTGTACCAGCGCAGGGCAAAGGTCTGATACCTCTAGCACCTCGAACCGTGACGGCAACCGCTGCTGCCACTCCATCCGGCGATGTGTCAGCACCAGCCGCTAAACCCCAGGACACTGGACGGCAACAGGAGGCCGCTTCGTCTCCAGCGTCGACAGCCCCGAGTGCGACCACACCAGCCGTTCAAGATGTGTCCGCAACCACGAGTCCGGAGAAGGAAGAGCTCCAGCCCGTTCAGCGAGAAGGAGAGATTAACGAAGATCAAGATGCAGTTATGGTCGATGCGCCAAGCCTGGCAACGGAGAAACCGCCAACTCAGGCACCATCCGCTCCAGCACCGCCGTCAACCACAGCTGATCAAAGCATGAAAGATGTTAAATCCCAAGATGCAGCCGTGGTGCAGAAGCCTACTCCTCCCCAACCTATAATTCCGCCACCATCTACTGCTACCATTTCTCCACCAGTCCGCACAGTAACTCCTGTTCCAAAACCCGAACCAGCGGCCACACTGGTCCAACAAAAACAACCCTTATCTAAACCACCGACGCCCCTTACAACTGAGCCCGCTCAGCCGCCAGAACCAGTCTCCTCGGAACCTGCTGCTCCTCAGCGCCGAGATACAGAGAAGCCTACGACGCCTGCCCCAACAGAGATCACGGGCGTGAACAAACGTGTACCCGATGTCGCTCCGAAGGAGCCTATCATCTCAGCACCTGCTGCGGAACCCAAGCCCTCTGCTCCTCCCCAGCCCGCAACCCAACAACCCCAGCGACCGACGCCACAGGTGATTGAGCCGCCTCAGCTCGAGCGGGCTGTGACACGAGTATCCTCCGGGGCGATTCGTCAAAAGTCAGTCTCCGAGATCCTGGCAGGATCGCTCAAGGCCCCACGTCCAGCGGCAGCGGAGAAGGCGGCGGCGGCGACAACAAAGAGTGCTCGAAGTTACCCGACGACGCCGTCAGCGCTGCGACCCAAGAACCAGCTCCCGAAACAACGAGAGAGGGACAGGAATCAAGTCTCAACGGTAGTGTTTGGGAAACAGCCCAAGCGTTCGGATGACAAGTCGGTTGTAACCCCGAAGCAGCAAGGCACGTCGCCGGCTGATGATTACTTTACTCCCCTCTTTATTGAGGGCTTTATTTCGAGGTCTTCTTGGATGAAGCCCCTAGGTGCTCTCCTCAATCAGGCGCACAAGACCATATCCTCGCCCGACGCCATGTTGGCGTATGAAGATGATCAGGCATGCAAAATTCTTAAGCGAGTTTATCTCCTCCAGCATACGAATAAATGGTCCCTGCGACAACGAGAGCGGTGCGCCGAGCCCACTCGACCCCCTTCCCATCTGGACGTACTACTTCAAGAGATGAAATGGATGCGTACGGATTTCCGCGAGGAGCGGAAGTGGAAGAGGGCTATGGGAAGGATACTGGCTAACGCCTGTGCGAAATGGCACGCCGCGACATCCGAGGAGCGTATTGCCCTTCAAGTCTCGGCACGCCCTCCGCCGAAGGAACCTGCCGGCCAAGAAGTAGACATGTTGGATGCAGAGTCAATTCCAGTGGATGCAGAGCGCATGCCGCAGCTTGTCAAGTCTGATTCTTCGGAATCGGGACTTACCGATGAGGTTGATATCATCTCGCCCTCCGCCATCTTTGCCCTCTCAGAAGATCAAGTAGTCTTCCCCCTCCGCCAGTCCCCTACATCAGACCTACTCTTATCCGAATTACCGCTCTACGGTTCGCCGCTCAAGGTACCCAGCTCAGATATCATCCAACCAGACTACGACCCGGATGCGTTATGGCGCCGACCTGCTTTGCCCTTGAGCAAGTACGTGGAGGGTGACATGAAGCTGGTCACCGAAGGCCAGCCTACGTGGCAGAGCAAATTTATGTACGAGGACGAATCCGACGACGAAGACTTCGAGAAGTATCAGCCGACTGGCACTTCTACCCCCGCAAGCCGCAAGAACTGGCTTCCGCCTGAGAAGAACGACGTGGCCCTCTTCAACCCTGAAATGAAGCAAATTCGGGACCGACTGCATGCTAACCATCAGCTCCGGCCGCCGACTGAGCATCCGATGCCGCCCGCGAGCTACTACGAAAATCGCATTGCGTCACAGTGGACAGCAGTCGAGGATGAGGAGCTCAGGAACCTCGCTAACCAATACCAGCACAACTGGTCGCTCATCTCCGATGTCCTCACACCTCGGTCATCCTTTGTTTCTGGAGCGGAGAGGCGTACAGCTTGGGAGTGCTTCGAGCGGTGGCTTCAGCTGGAGCCTCTCTCTGGGGATATGGCGAAGACGCAGTACTTCCGTGTGTATAGTCACCGCATCGAAAACGCGCAACGTGTTGTCCTCCAGCAGCACCAAGCGGCGCAACAACAGGCGGCGGCCACTGGCCAACCACCACCGAAGCGCCGACAGTGCGTGCCTGTCAGGGTTGAGAGGAGGCATGGTAGGAGACACATCAACCTCATAGGCTCCATGATGAAGGTGGCGAAGAAGCGTGAGACGACGGCCCAGAAGCAGCAGGCTCAGGCGACTATGATTGCGATGCGCAAGGCGAATGAAAATACACAGCAACAGCAACCTCGACCTCAAGCTCCAGTTAAAACGCCGAGGGATTATAGCATCATGAGATGGGAGCGTGATCAGGCATTGGCAGAAAAGATGGCACAGTACGCGCAGCGCCATGAGGCTCAGAAGAGAGTAAGTTCACAAGTTCTTTTGTTTTCTGCTTTATTATTTGTGCATGGTTGATCATGACACCCAACCCAATCTGGTACCTAACCAACATTTTTGTGAACTAGGCTGCTATGCAAGCAAGACAAGCCCAAGCCGCCTCGATGGCCAACGCCGCCGCAGTCGCTGCAGCGACAGGACAAGTGCCGCAAAATGCCGCAGCCGCTGCTCATCTTATGAACTCGATGGGAGCTGCCCCTCGTCTCAACATGCAAAACCAATTCGGTATGGCGGGCCAACCGCGACCCGGTGTGCCAGTTCAAGGACAGGTTAATGTCAATGGCATCGGACCCGTCCCAGCTCACCTCGCCGCCAACCTCGTTCGCCAGATGCCGCTCAATGGTATTCCTCAGGCGCAGATGCAGGCCGCCTTACAAGCGCAGCATAGGATGCCACTCGCCAACCCGCAGGAAGCCCATGTGATTATGCAAGCTCGTCGGATCTCCGAGCAACAGAGAGCTGCAGTACAAATGCAGCATCAACAGGGGCCCGCTCAACAAGGCCAGCCGTCGCCGCAACCCCAAGGCCAGCAGCAGCAGCAGCAGCAGCAACCGCAACAACAACAGCAGCAGCAGCAGCAAGCTCAGGCCCAATCCCCGGCTCATGTTATTACTCCGACACCGGCACAGGTGCAGGCACAAGCCCAAGCCATGGCCCGAGCCAACAGCAGTCGACAAGGGTCTCCGCCGAACATGAGGAACGGGCTTAATGGCCTCAGTCAGCAGAATTACCGGGCTAATGCTCAAGCTGTCATGGCATCCCTCGGCGTCGGTGCTCCTAACAGCGCCGCCGCCCTCAATGCGCTTCAAAACGCGAGCGTTAATATGCCGGCCAGCTCTCCGCGACCAGCTAGTGCCTCTCCAACCGTGTCTCCTGCCATAGCTGCGCAGATCGCGGCTCTAGAGGCACAATTCAGGCAGAAGAATCCCGGAGCAACACCCGAGCAAGCGCGACAGGTGGCGACTGAGCAGCTTACACGGATCATTCTCGCCCAACGCTCTCAACAGGCGATGAACGCCGCTGCTGGCGGTGCGAGCCCCGCTCAGTATGCAGCGATACTTCGGCAGCAGCAGGTGGCGGCGGCGGCTCAGGCGAAGGCTCAGGCGACGGCTCAGGCGACGGCTCAGGCTCAGGCGGCCCAAGCTCAGGTGGCGGCCCAAGCACAACTCCAAGCACAACTTCAAGCACAATTCCAAGCACAACTCCAAGCTCAAGCAGCCCATACTAAGTCTCAAGTTCAAGCTCAAGTTCAAGCTCAACTTGCTCAGGCTCAAGCTCGGGTTCAGGCTCAGGGTACGGCTCAAGCTCAGGCTCAGGCTCAAGCTCAAGCCCAACTTCTTAAGACGTCTCAGGCTCAGGCCTCGGCGGTCCAAGCACATCTCCAAGCTCAAGCAGCCCATGCTAAGTCTCAGGCTCAAGCTCAAGCTCAAGCTCAAGCTCAAGCCCAGGCCCAGGCCCAGGCCCAGGCTCTGGCAATAGTTCAAGCTCAGGCTAAGGCCCAAGTTCAGGCTCAGGCTCAGCCGCAGGGACAGCAAGCGCAGCAGGCACAGGGAACCCCCAAGTCCACTGTGGCGACACCAACTTTAGCCGCTGCGCAACCTCAAAGGACGCCGAGCGGGAGTGCTACGCCGGGAAAGTAGGGTGAATTTTTTTTTGAAATGCCAAAAGGAAGAAAAGGAACAAAGTCTAAAAGGAGTTGTCGCCATCGCCTATCCCCCTCGATTCTCAACAATTATCCTCCACATCACGAACTCCGCAGGTGAAGGCTTTTTTTCAATTTTTTTTTCATCAAAATAGATGGCACTGGTTTTTCGGTTCGGTTTTAGGGGTATCTGTTATTAAAGGAAATGGGTGGCTAAGCGACGATTATTACATCGAAATCAACTGCTTCATGTTGTTGTTTGGGATTTGATAGAATATCCCATCTCTTTTTTTCTTCCGCGTTTTTATGTTGTTAGTAGATGTAGTCCTCGTTGAGGACACTTGTGATTATAATTAAGTACAGGCGAGGAGGATACAGAATCCTCGACTTGCCTTTTCTTCTTCCCCCTGTTGACCTTGTTGCTATGAGAGCCACGACAGTGAAGTCCGACTCCAAGGTTACGAAGCCATTGACTGGAAGTACTTCGTATTATCCAATGTTCTCCCTTGTTTCATGGACGACTGGCGACATCCTTGCCAGCTGGAGAAGCCGTCGAATCAGATGACTAATAGTACGCCCAGCCACATGCAGCGCCAGGTTACCGTACCTGCTTGTACACCGAAAATTGACACCGAAGGCACCTTGATTCATTTCTGGGTACAAATTAGTTGTACACTCCTAAGTAATCCATCTAGAGCTAGGACCACGCATCCGCCATGTACCGCACCACCGAAAAAAGTATGACGCAGTACGAAGTACGTGACTACCACTGCACGAGCGAGGGGGGAAACTTGTTGAATTCCCCAAATCCCTTTCTTCAAGTCTCCCACCAACATCAACCTTTCCACATCTCGGGATCAGAAGCGTCCCCCCAGTACAATCGTTTCGTTGTTCTCTGGCTGGAGTCATCCACTCTCTCTCACCGTCTCTGCACTGCAGGCAAGCAAGTTCATGTGTTCATCAGCTGCTACTTGTCGCGCTCGCTCGAGCCTCACCATCGGTCCCTTCCCGCGTAGCATACCTTAAATAACGCCCACGTCTGCAGCAACACACATACATACGCCCCCGAACTCGGATCTCCACGGCATGGCCTTGCGTCTTGCTGAAATAGGATGGCAGCTTATGCGTAAGTCTTTCATATACTCTTCGGATACAGCAAAGCTTTTTGGCGATGGTTATTGAATGCTAATTTGGATCTGAATTTCCTAAAGGCCGAGAAGTCGACGATGATGCCGACCCTGGCGGTGCGATTCCCCCCCATCTCCGTTTTCCCCCCGCTTCGAAAGTCGCGAGTCGCGAATACATACGAAACATCGGTCTTGGGATGGGAATGAAATGAGAGCTAACTCTTGATTCAGGTGGCGACGTCGCTCAGAGCGAGATCCCATCGTCATGGGCCATCTTCATCTCCATATGTCTGCTTATAACGGCCCTCCTGACTAGCTATCTACTCCAGCAGAAGAAGATTCAGGCAGTCCATGAGACGGTTATTTCCATCTTTGCAGGTTCGAACACTCTTTCTTCCACTTTGGCCCCTCTGCCAATACTGATGTCGCGTAGGAATGGTTGTCGGTATCGTCCTTCTTATTACCCCAGGCGACTCGATCCGAAACCTCATCAAGTTCAACCCGGGTATCTTCTTCAATCTCCTCCTACCACCAATCATCCTCTCCTCGGGCTACGAACTCCACCAAGCCAACTTCTTCCGCAATATCGGGGTGATTCTGACCTTCGCCTTCGCCGGCACGTTCCTCTCGGCCATCGTGATCGGCTTCCTGATCTGGTTCTTCTCGCTCTTCCCCGGAGCCATCAACCTGAGCCTCGTCGACGCCATATCCGTCGGCGCTACGCTTTCGGCCACCGACCCCGTGACCATTCTCGCCATCTTCAACTCGTACAAGGTCGATCCTAAGCTATACACTATCATCTTTGGCGAGTCGATCCTCAACGATGCTATTGCCATCGTCATCTTCGAGACGGCGCAGCGATACAAGCATGGCTCCGGCCCCGATATGGGGTTCCTGAGCTTCCTTGAGGGTTCGGGCATCTTCTTGCTCGTCTTCTTTGGTAGCTTGATGATTGGCGTGCTCGCGGGTGTGGCTACGGCGCTGCTCCTCAAGTTTACGTATATTCGGAGGTATCCCAAGATTGAGTCCTGCCTCGTGGTTCTTTTCGCATATGCCACGTACTTTTTCTCGAATGGCGTCCACATGTCGGGTAGGTGGTGGCGTTACTAGACCGCTTTTGCTTTTTTTTTACCCTTCATTTTTTGGGAAGCTCCGTTTCTAAAGGACAATGCTAATATTATGGCAGGTATCGTGTCGCTGCTCTTCTGCGGTATTACCATGAAGCACTATGCCTACTTCAACATGTCTCGACGCACCCAGCTTACGACAAAGTACATCTTCCAAGTCCTAGCCCAGCTGTCTGAGAACTTTATCTTCATCTACCTCGGACTGTCGCTCTTCACCGACAGTACCCTCGTCTTTCAGCCACCGCTCATCATCGTCACTGTTTTGGCGGTCTGCGCCGCTCGTTGGGTAGCGGTGTTCCCTCTCTCAAGCTTGATCAACTTTGTTATTCGGTACCGGGCCAGGCGCCGCGGCGGAGAGGTGGCAGACGAGCTTCCTTACAGCTACCAGGCCATGCTTTTCTGGGCCGGTCTTCGCGGAGCCGTCGGCGTTGCGCTGGCGGCGCTCTTAGCTGGGGATGCGAATTCGGCCGCTCTGCGGGCGACTGTGCTGCTTGTTGTCGTGCTTACCGTTATTATATTTGGTGGTACAACGGCGCGGATGCTGGAAATTCTGGGAATCCGCACGGGAGTGGTGGAAGAAGCCGACAGCGATGACGAATTCGATATCGAGTCTTTCGGCGGTTACAAGCCCGGCGGCCTTGGAAGGCGTAACGGAGGCGTTGCGCTCGATCAGCTTAGGCTTTCGCGAGACCACGACCGCAATGGCCATTACGCCTCTGGGCATGCGGTGTCGCCGCACAGCGCCAACGGACCCCGAACTAATATGAGCAGGAAGAATTCTTCGCGCGGCGAGGAGTCAGAAAGAGCAGATCTCTTGGCTGGCAGCAGGAGTCCGACGGAGTCGGATATTGGTAGCGACATCGATACTTCGGACCTACCGCCGCCCGTAAGGCGGTCTCCCAGGCCGAGGACGAGTCCAAGACCGGGTGGGGAGACGGACAGCGCATTCCGACGGCCGTGGCCTTCGGCAGAGGCCGGGACTCCGTCGGGTAGCAGCCCGGCAGTCAGCGCTCGGAATGCTATCAGGCAGCTTCTCTCGGCTGACGATCCTAGCGTGTTCTTCCGGCAGTTGGATGAAGACTACATCAAACCTACGCTGCTTTTAGATGGGGCTAATGGACGAGGAGGTAATAATGGACATGGGCCTGGTGGCGGCGGCGGCGGTAATGGGGGAGCTGGACCAAGTGGATTATGACCATAGTTTCTTCTTTCCCTCCTTTTTTCCTCCTCTAGGCCGCAGCGTCGGATGGTATTCTGTGTCGTTGCTTTTTTCGGCATCATGTGCTAGGGCTGGATCCTGGTTTGGGCATGCAGCATGTCCGCGTTCTTGTAGAGCGCTTAGACTTGGAGGAGCAACTTCTGCTGCTCTTGATGATTACATCAGTCTTGAACTAGTTACATCCGCCCCAACTTGGATGTAGTGTGGGCTTTGACCATCTTGCCCGAAGTTCCAGGCCGGGATCAAACGGGCTGCTTCCGATAGGGCACAGGGCATTCATTCACTCAGCCTGATGATGATGACCAGAACCTGGGCACCAATTAAACTCTAGAATTGAAAGCTAGACAGGACCATGCTTGTGGCCAGGACCAGGAACCGGGGCCAGACACTAATTAGCATCAATTGATCCCCGGAGTAAATATTCGATCTGATCGTCATCCCAGCGCAAACCGTCATGGGCAATACGAAGTTATCGCCGAGTTACAAAAAGGTTTAACATTTTTATGCCTTGACCATTTAATAACTAGATACGACCAAGTTAGATATTCCATATTTCCGCCCTCCTTTTCTCTCCATGGCTCATAACTGTTTGTTTGCTTTCAAGAATCCCAGTTGCGCCGCACGTGACCAACTCCTTCTTCCCGATGGCGCTGCTGCTGCATCCAGCCAGATTTGAGCGCCAAGTCTTGCAGTGCTTAATGCCTCGGTAGCCGCCGTTGGCGACACTTTTCAAGAGTCGATTCTCTCGAAGTTGGTTCCCGTCAAAGATCCCCTCCCGGCCGATGCAGTAAGTCTAAGTCTTCGACATAGTTGCTTATATGATGGTACGCCCTCGCTCGCTTTTCGGAGGTAATTTGGATACTACGTGAGCGACAACGGCTTCGCGGGCCCTGTTTCGACGAGCCGAAAGAGGAAGAGAAAGAGACGGAGAAAAGGACAGGAAAGGGAGGGACAGGAAAGAAGGAAGGAAGCAAAAATAAACGACAAGAAATAATGACCGTGGGCCGGGATGAAACCTCCCCCCTCCTCTCGAATCGGCGGACCACGCTCCAGGAGAACCACGACGCAGCAAGCCAACGCAGCAGCAATGGCCGCACGCCGCCGCCGCCAACCGAACCCGTAAATGGCCTCCGTAGCACGTGGTATCTCGTCCTCCTCTCCATCGGCATAGGCGGTCTTCAAGTCGCCTGGTCCGTCGACATGTCCAGCGGATCGCCCTACCTCCTCTCCCTCGGCATGAGCAAAGTCCTCCTGGCATTCGTGCGGCTCGCGGGACCCGTCATGGGCATCGCCGTGCAACCCTACGTCGGCATGCTCAGCGACAAGTCGCGGTTCTCGTGGGGCAAGCGACGACCCTTCGTCGTGGCGGGGACGTTTTGGTCCATCGCGTCCATCATGTTCCTCGCGTGGGTGAGGGAGATTATAGGGACCGGCGACGCGGCCGCCGTGAAGGTGGCGGCGTTCTTGGCGGTTTATTCGCTCGAGTTCGGGTTGAATACTATCGAGCCGACGTTGAGGGCTTTGATTATCGATTGTGCGCCGGGGCAGCAGGAGGCTGCGAATGGGATGGCGTCGAGGAGCATCGCCGTGGGGAACATCATTGGGTTCTTGGCGGGGAGCGTCGATTTGCGGACGTATCTCCCCGGGAGGCTCTTTGGGGATACGCAGTTTAAGGCTCTCTGCGCTTTTGCGAGTCTAGTGCTAGCGTTTACGATTCTTGTCACGGCCCTCTGCGTCCACGAAATCGATCCGAATAAAGCCTACGGAGGAGAAGAGGAAGGCGAAGGAGAAGGAGAAGACTCATATGGTGGACCCGGCATCATGGGGTTCGAGCGATACTTTAAAGAAACGATCGGAGCCATCGGCGCCCTCTCGAGACAGATCCGCACGCTGTGCACGGTGCAGCTCTTCGCCTGTTTCGCCTTTTACCCCGTTCTATTCTACGCGTCCATGTACGTGGCGGAGATCTTCGTCGAGCCGTACCTACGAGAGAATCCGCACATGGACCCGGCCGAGCTCGATCGGTTGTACGAGAAAGGCACGAGGGAGGGGACTTCGGCGTTGTTTGCCAATGCGGTGCTCATGCTCGGCACAACAATTTTGGGACCTCTGCTCGTCGAGCCGACGTACGATCACAATCACACCGGTGAGGAAGAGGGCCGGGTTGCTTCGCGGCGGAGCTGGGGATCATTGCTACCCGTTCGAGGTCTCACGTTGAAGAGGGCCTGGATGGCGTCGCTGGTTCTCCTAGCGGGGATTCTCTGCGCGGCACCGTTCGTGGAGACGGTGGGCTTGGCGGCGACGCTGGTCACGCTGCTGGGGTACACGTGGGCCATGTTCGCCTGGGCTCCGTTCGCCATCATCGGGGCCGATAGGCGCGACGAGGCGGTCGGGGTGGAGGAGGCGCCGGGATATTACTACGAACGGCCGCTTCTCTCGGGCGACGAAGAGGATGACGGCATCATCCCCGCTGTGCGGGAGTCCGTCGTCGTCGTCAGGCAGGATCGGGCGGGCGCAATCCTGGGGATTCATAATATGGCGATGTGCACGGCGCAGTTGGCGTCTACGGGCGTGTCGCTGTTGGTGTTTGGCTTTTGGCAGAAGCCGCGCGGCACGCCTGGGGATCGGAGTCTTGGGGTCCTGTTGGGGGTTTCGGGCGTTGCTGGGGTTGTTGCCATCTGGCTGGCGAGGGGGATCCGGGGGAGGGCTGGGTCTGGGTCTGGGTCTGGGTAGGGAGGAGGTAAGGATGGGAGGGTTTATTTGCATTTTTTTATGTCGAAGCGTTTGAAGCTGGTCTACTTTGGGGCGGCCTGTTTATGCCTTGTTTATTTGTTTGAGATATACTTGGCGATGGATTCATGTGTTCATTGGGATGGAGCCGAATTGACGGATCGAGTAAATGAGACCAGATGCCAGAGGACCAAGGTATCAGATATAGATTCAAGAAAGCATCGCATCAAGTCCTGGTATCCAGCCCCAATCTTCATCACCATCCTCCTCGTCCATCTTCATCTGGGCATTCTCAACACTTCGACACCTCGACACCTCGATTCACATCTCCAGTTCCCCCGCGCCGATTTCCCACTCTCCCCATACACACATTGTTCATGTTCGTCCCGCTTTTCCATGCATCAGCGATCCATTCCAATGCCGTCGCCGTCCCGGTGACATCCCGGTGACATCCCTATTCCCGTCCCCGACCTTGGTCCTCGTACCCATAACCGCGACTCCCCAGTGTCCTCAGCGACGATCTTAGACAAATGAGGTATTATAGGTACCACGGAAACAATAGCCCACGCAAAATATTAATTCCCCCAGTGAGCCACGACCATCCAGATTACTGGGAAAAGCATGTGTGGGGAATAGTAGCAATTCGCCTCGGTCTTACAGGCTAATTAATATCGGGGGATCTTTTTCTCATTTCCCCTTCTTCTTCTTCTTCCTCCAATTCTCTGACGACGAAAAGTGATTTTACCTCCTTGTGGTCCTGGGAACATTCGGACCGCGACAACCGCTTTCTGTATATTGCTCATGACCCTTACCCGAACTCAACGAGAAAGAAGAGCAGAAAGGAAGACAACCCCGAGGCTAGTTGGGTGGTATTCTGGTAATTTATTTGGAGTAGCAGTTCGATCTTTGGTTTTTCGTCATGTCTGCTGCCGTGTTCCGGTGCGTTTATAGGTGAGGATGGAAAAGCAGGGACGGAAGATGAAGAGGTCTTGGGGTTTGATGGTTGACTCTCTGCGGCTTCTTTTCCCCTTTCCGTGATGTATGCATACAGTACTATGCGGAGTATATAGAGATGGCGGAAAGACTTCCATCTATATATATATATATATATATATATACTATTGAATATATTGAGCCGTTTCTGCGGTATATATCTTGCCCCCCATCCTCTCCAGGAACTTAAAGAGAAAGCGCTCTCTTATACTCGAACTCATTATCCGATTCCTAGCTTCCTGTCCTCCCTTTCGCTCTTCCCCCCTTCATTCAGCCCCATCCCTCCCGCGTCCCCAGGCCTCCGCCATGAAGCTCTCACAATCCGCCCTCCTAGCCCTCGCGCCAGCCCTCGCCAACGCCGCCGTCATCTGGGACGGCCGCTTCAACGACCTAACCTCCTCCGCCGACCTCGACAAATGGTCCTGGTCCAACCAAGTCGGCGCCTACCAATGGTACATCAAGGGCAGCAGCGCCACGTCCGCCTACATCAACCTCTCCGAAGACTACAAGAACCCGGCCGACGCGTCCTCCAAAAAGGGCGCCAAGTTCACCCTCGACGGCACGGCCTTCTGGAACGGCCAGACGATGCGGCGCACCGAGCTCATCCCGCAGACGACGGCGGGCATCAACAAGGGCAAGGTGTTTTACCACTTCTCGATGATGAGGAAGGCGCAGAACGCGCCGAGCGTGAATAAGGAGCATCAGATTTGCTTCTTCGAGAGCCATTTTACCGAGATGAAATATGGGTGGATTTCGGGTGAGCAGGGGACCGAGAATCCGAATTTGCAGTTTATGGTTTCGCAGAAGGGGCTTTGGAAGACGGAGTGGGCTCCTGATGTGTGGCATAACATTGCCTATGAGATTGTGAGTTATTCCTAGGACGCTACCAGCGAGGAATGGGAAAGAAAATGAAAAAAGAAGAATAAAAAAAGGAAAAAGAGAGAGAGAGAGAGAGAGAGAGACGAGATAGTCTATCTAACACAGCTCTTCCCATAGGACTTTGGTGCCAACAAGGTCGGCTTCTGGCACTCCGAAGGTGACGAGCCTCTCACCCAAAAGGTTGCTCCCGTTTCGGCATCCACCTCCTCCAACGGTGCAGATTGGCATCTCGGCGTCCTCGAGCTTCCCCGCGATGGTTATCCCCATCAGAACGAGGACTTTTACTTCTCGGGCGTCTATGTTGAGGACGGCACCATCACCACGGATGTCAGCGGACCTGGTAAGAGCAACGCGGGCACACGCGTACACTCACACGCCCTTTGGACCTAGAGCGACAATGAACTAACGTTTCATGCAGCGTAGAGTTGGACGAAAGAGGGGGGGAAGAATGAACTTTGTAAGGATATATGTCTGGGAAGGTCGAGAACGCATCGTCCGGAGGGATGGATACATATGACATCTTCCTATGTAAATACATTTCGAAACCTCACAGAGTACATACTTTAGCATTCCTGCCCATCTGTTTTCATTCCATTTGATGCTTGATTTTTTGATCAACAGAGCCTAGATTCGAGAAAACAGCACAACGATCCCTAGTTCGAATCGACACAGAAAAGCAAAAAAAATCCCCCCTCCCCCCAAAAAGCAATAAGACCATATGACTCAAGCATCACTAAGAGGTGAACCAAACGCACTCCAGCCCCGCCTAATCATCGCTCGCCTAAGGGGGACATTCGCCGATAGCCTTCCGCACCTCTCCTCCATGCTCCCACCGTCCAGTGAGGGGATCGTAGTTACCGCTCGGCGGCTCCCAGTAGTGGCAGTACAGTATCCCATCTTGGCAGTACCTGATGTCGCATTTGATTTCGTCTCTGGCTACCCGCGTTGCTGGGGCCCGGATCTCGGGGCCGGGGCCGGAGCCGGAGCCGGAGTCGGGATTGGAGGCCGGGTGGGGTAAGGCGCCGGCGAGGGACATGACGGCGAACAGGAGAGTGGTCGGGAAATGCATTGTTTTTCGGTATTTCCTAAAGAAGATCTGGGAAGTATTCTTCGGTAATTGGCTTGTAACACGGATTTCCGATGTGGATGCGATAAATCTATTCGAAGTCTCAGTTAAACCGGGGAGCTCTTATCTGCATGGATGGGGGGAGCAGCGGGACGGACAGGAATCTGACGACGACGAAAAGATTATATATTCGTCCACGAATGGGCACTTAGTCCTTCTTGCTTGACACTGGATGTTGAGTAATATAAGTAGATGAAGCTGGGCAACCTACAACTACCCTGCCTGCCTCCGATTCTGGCTCCCTGTGCCTCTCCCTGCTTGCTTCCAGCGCATTCTTTAAGAGGCATCCCGCCCAGCTGGGGCGGACAGGAAAGCCGATCATGCTATATTAGGAATGAAAAGGGATTTATAGCATTCCTACAAGCGGCTACGAAGCAGATAATGGTGCTTCTCAGTCTAGGGGAGAGAAATACCCAGTTCCGATCACTTCCAGGTGAGGCCACCAATCACTTCCATGGGCAAGAGCATTTACGCGAAGAAAAGGGTCGTAAAATATCTTGAATAAGGCTTTTATTTCTTACCTCCAACCTCTCCGTATACTGAGATAGCATCGGGAGAAGGCATCGGGCATGGTTGCTGTTCCCCTTGCCTATCATCGGCCTGTCAAACCTTGCCTAGGCGAATCCATCTAATGGGGGCAAATAGTGAGAGAATTCCTCGATAATGGCCTAGTTTAATGTCCCAAGACATAGTCTTTTCTTTCTTGTTTCGGGACACACTATAGTACACCGCTAGAAGCGAAGACCCCTTTTTGGTATACCTTTAGCATCATCTCAACACATCGCTTCTTCTCCCTTCGATCTCCCTTCGAAACCCCTACACAAGGGCCTTTTCCCCCTTTCCAACAAGCTCCATTCCTTCCCCTATCTACCCTTCATAAAAGAAAACCCCCCTCTAAGCCACAGCATTTCCGGCCTTGATAAAAAGCGAAACAATACTCCAAATCCCCGCCCCCCAAAACACCGTCCTCAGCGGCGAGAACGCCCTGTTGTCCTGCAACCAGACGTACGTGAAGATGTACAACGCCCGGCTCACGATGTACACAGCCGTCAGGTAGTTGAGCGTGTCCTTGTCGACCTGCACGAGGTTGCCCGCGACCACGGCAGCGGCGTAGAGGCCGAGGGTTTCGAAGGAGTTGGCCGAGGCGGACTTGGCGCGGAGGATGCGGTTTTTGGTCTGGGAGGGGTGAAGGGAGTGAGTTCTTGCTTTTTTTTTTTATTT